>CAEFZY010007330.1:0-27281 GCA_903066815.1 Brachyrhaphis roseni | reverse complement strand
AAAATCCTCCACCTTAAACTCCTCTATCTCTGCAAATTAGACTAAAGCAGAAGATAGATTCAGAGATAAAGGTAAGTAATGGTCCAGTGTTTTTATGATTGTACAGTTAGAAACACATATGATTCAAAAACCTTCAAGGACACCGTTTTTATTTAATTTACTCATCGTAAATTACATAACTTTAGTCCAACTTAAAAAAACTGAGTAAGAAATTTGTTTAAAGCTGAGCACAGATTCCCTCCTCGTCAACCTGGCTTCTCTCTCCAGACTTAAATTTTGACAAATGAGCTGAAATGTTGATAAATACTGATAATTGCTGCTGACTGACTGAAAACAGATGGATACGAGCCAAAGTACAGTTGGCTGAATCTCACACTAATGATGTATCGAATCACACAGTCGAGCAGACAGACATCCACGACTTTCCTGGGCGGCTTCAGACGCAGCAGACGACGGTAAGGGTTAACTTCTCCCACTGTTCTCTGCATGTCAATGGGAAGCTCCCCAGAGCTGGTTCCACGCCTCGGCTTCTCTGTCCTCCCACCCCCTCCCTCTGCTGGTGACTCACCCAACCGGTTTAGCACAAGCGAGTGAAGCAGAGCAGACAGCACGTCTGCCTTCCCCCTCCATCCTCTCTGCTTGCTGGGCACCCCCACACCCAGACGTTATGTAAGAAGCCCCCAGTGAGTTTGAAATTCAGCATGTGCATAAGAAAGTGTGCGAGGGCTGAGGGTTTGTGTTTGTGCGTGTTTTACCTCGGCAGAATACAAATGTGGCAAGCTGCTGCGAGCTGAGAGAAACGTCTGGATGCAGATCCAGAGTTCGGCAGAGTTTGTTTCAGAGTGTGAGGGGGTGCGTGTGTGTGTGTGTAGAAATCTGCAGAGTGAGCTGAGTGAGAACTTAACAAGTGATATTGCATAACAACAGGAGACAGAGAGCCACCTTGAATTCTGAAGCTGCTGTGGTAATTGTTACCAGAACTGAAAATCTAATAATTACATCAGTGTTCAGCTTAGTTTTACCATGACACACTGGGAAATTAAGGACAATTAATATCAACAACCATAAAAATTTGCACATAAGGGTGGATTATCGATGAGTCACTGATAATAAGATGCAAGTAAGATCACATGCTTTGAAACATGTTTATTTTAGCGACTCACCTCTCCTTGGGATTCTGCCATACCGTTTTTGAATTCGGGGTTCATCTACAGAGAAATTAAGCAATCAGAGTCAGAGAGTTCTGGCAACAACCTTACTGTCATAAAATACAGCACCTAGGAACAGACGATATCAGAGAAAACAATGGGAATGCTGCCACCTACAGCATGTTGCCCAACATCTTTTAAACAAGTCAAGTGTAAATCCTTGCAACAAAGGTGCAGCTCAGGAATTTAAAATATCAAAAAGTTTATTTATTGCAGTTGTTCAGTTAAAATGTGAAGTTTATATATAACAGGTTTATTAAACACAAAAGGATAATTTTGGTTTACAGCTTAAGAAAATCCAAACTTTAACTTCTCACAAAATTAGAGTGTAAAGACATTAGTTAATGCAGCGATGCAGCATGGTGTGTATGAAGTCAGCCTGTGGTTTGCTGATGTGCTAATGAAGCACGAGTGTCTTCAATGGCAGTCTTCAGCTCATCTGCAGTACAAGATCTGGTGTCTCTCATCTTCATCTTGATGATGGATTACAGAGTTTTTATGGGTTTCAAGTCAGGCAATTTTTTCAAAATCACCAGTGATAATCTTCTGAAACTGTTAGCAAAATATACATATATTCAAAAGGAAAACAGTAGATCACCAAGCAACAGTCCAATTCTTTTCTGTTTTTTCCTTAGCCCAGGTGAAACTAGGAATTGCTTTTTTTAAGAAACTCTGCTTGGTTCTCATATATCTTCAGTGCTTCTTCTGGGATTTCTCTCATTGAGCTCAATTTCTGAGGATGAAATTCATTCTAGCCAATCAGTGAACTGAAAGAAGCGTTTTGAACGATGATGTCGACTTTCTGCGCTGTTTTACAATTCCAATTTACCTGACCTTTTATGGCTGACCCTCCTTTTGAATAATGCCCATTACTGCCTGATAAACAACGACCAAGTCAGCAGTTTTCACCATGATTATGTTATCTATAACATGAACATGTACATTTTTTTTGTACAAAATATGAGGTTATTGAGGTTATACAACGATCAAATTTTCTGAGAAAACCAAACATAATATTTTGACTTCAAACCATACTCATGGTAGTTCATTTATAGTTCAATAAATGATTGCACTATATCACTGATCAATAAATCTGTAACAGGAGTTTCACTTTTTAAATAGAACCTCTTATGCAAATAAACCTTTTTGTAAAAATACCCTGCTCTTTGTAAGTCGCTCAGCGTGATGAAATTTTCAGGTGAAAAAAGAAACTGATCAGTCTTTGATTCAGACTCACCTCTGCAGCCAGGTAATTCCCAGTGGCCAGATGTTTGAAGCGGAAGAGACTGTTCCACTGACCCGCTCCGCCCCTACAGGGGTCATAGTGCACAACCTACCACAAACACACCGAACAGGAAAAATTAAGTGTGTGGCGTTATCATTTTGCAAAAACCCTTCAAGGTGTACATCTCTTTTTGCAAAACTCTGCTGAATGAAGTGCTTCGTGTTAAACTATAATTGAATCCATAAATAAGAAAAACAAAAGGTCAGTTTTTTAATTTTCAAGCCCTTGGTAAACATCACTTCACCTATCACTGTGGGACAGAAAAGTGGCTTTGTCATTGTTCTGCACGATGGCATTTTAGCCACTGATATGGTAACCTAAGTACATCCTGGTACAAACAGTGGTGCAATAACAGGAACTTCAAATATGTGCCTACTGATAAAGTGAAATATGGAACCCAGTAAAAGAAAAACAAACACAGCACATAGTAGAGGAGCTGTAGAGAGAAGGCATGAAAGGGACAGTTACAGCCTACAGTTAATTTATCCAAACATGGTCATTCTGCTGGTGCTTGTAATAAAAATATATTATTTTCAGTTTTTCATCTGGTTGCTGTGATCCTTCCCTAGAGTGATGATAAAAACATTATAGGAAGCAACATTAGCAACGTAATAACACCGACACCTTGTTACAGATGAGAGAAAAAGTGAAGCATTTTTAATTGCAATAGCGTAATCTCAGAATAAGAAATATATTTTTAAAATCTCATTTGTATCACTGTGTGTGTGTGTGTGTGTGTGTTGATGAAATATACCTTGGTCTCCTTCTTATTTTGTAACAGTTTCAGTTGTTTTCCACTTTTTAACTTTTGCTCTTCATGGAAAAATTTAAGTCATGAGATTTTTTTTCAGCCATTTCCTGTTTTAGAAGGATTCAAACTGGTGTGACATGTTCTCTTGTCTTTTCCATTTTAAAGAGTGCTGGTTGTAGAGCAGGCTTATGCCACAGATTGGAAATTTATGAGTAACTAAAAGTTCCTGGGAAACATCCAACAACATTCTTTTGAGACATGCCACTAACTTCAGACTCAGATATTAGAGAACAGCTGCCGCTGTTAGTTGATAGAAATGTTCTCATTGTTTCTGGGGAAAAAGCATCAAAATAACACTATTGTGCCATTTTGTACTTTACCTCAATCTCCCAGAGAGCCTTGGAGCTGGTGGCCGAGGTGGCCGACTGCCGCAGGGTGGTCCTGAGAAAGACATGCTGCTGCTTCTTGTACTCGTCCCCAGTCAGGAACTTCTCCTGCTCAGCATGAAACAGCCTCACCACATCTCCCTGTTGCAAGAAAGCAAATGCTAAGACCACAGCCCAAAAAGCAGCACTGCATTTCAGTCAAAACACGATGAAATCCAAACAGCAACAAGTCAACATACCCCCTTCAAAACGTCTTCCCTGTAGTCACTGAATTTCATGAACAAGGTAACTTTCCAGCTGGTGCTGCAGTTGAGGGCATTCACCTGCAGCAGTGAAAAATAAGCATTGAAGACAGATTGAAATAATAAATTTTACATCCTGGTATGATTCTTACAGGTGATTCAGTCCCACCTCTTTGCAGCCACGATTGTCTAAAAGCTCGATGTTGCTGGCATGAAGCGGCTGTCCAGCATTCACTGGCATCAGCACCACCTTGTCTCCAACCACCACCTCAATACAAATTGGACACAGTCAAATACAGGCAAGAGACATGGATCTGGACTTTTTAAGGAGTTCTTAGATAAAACAAACAGAAAGGAAGAGTGGACCCATGCAGACATTTGTTTATTTCTTTCCCTATAGGGGTGCTAACACAACATGCTGGGCTTCATGTGGATGAGTGGCTGGAATGCTCAGAGTAAAAAACTGCATCCATACAGTGGCCAAGATATGAATCTCTCTTCTAAAGAGAAAAATTGTATGCAACTGTATCATTGCTTCCAGATAACATGCTCTGTGACTCAGCACAAGTTGCAACCTTAAGGTCAGACATTTCTGCAGAAACACACAGGCAACCTGCGGCTGCTGGAACAGTAGCTGAAATTTTTCTGTGCAGTGCAGGAGGAAGTTTCTTCATCCATGCTTTCCCATTTTATTCTGTGCCCGATTAATGCTCAAAAACCATGCAGAAGCAGGGGCAATACCTTCAATCATAGGATGCTAAAAGCCAGAAGGGAAGAATGAAAATCAGAAATGTTACTGGAGACTCACGATGAACTGACAGTCCACTGACGACAGAGAGAAATGTTAAGTTGTTGTTTTTTCTTTGGCTATAGAACCACCGTGAGGTGAGCGAAATCAGAGAAACCTACATTATCTCCTTCACTGCGAAGCTTCCAGAAGGGCTGAATGTAGAACCAGGAGCCCTCGTTTCCAGCTGGGTCCAAAGAAACCCGCATGGCGTTTTTCTCAAGCAGCGCAGGCAGGCGTTTGTTCACCGTCAGGTACTTATTACTTTTAATGTGGAGCAGCTAGAACAAAACATTTATGCTGGTTAGAACCTTCAAGGAAAGCATAGTAATTATTTAAACCGACTTCTCCAAATTGGATTTGTTTCATATTTAAACATTTCTTAATTTTGCAACTAGTTTTACAGCAGTAAACAAATTTTGATCATATTGGTTTAAATTTTCTTGTTCAAAAGGGTATTCAGTAAACCAATTTTTTTTTATTGGTTTACTGAATAAACTAATTCAGTGTAAGGTTAGTCAAGCAGAACCACAGAGGAGAACCTGGATGTTCTGTTGACAAACATTTGCACCCACCGCCCCCAGTGATTCATTCCCAGTAATGCATCAGGGAGAATTAGTAGCATCTCTTTACCTTGATTAAATGATTAATAAATAGATCTGAGTTTGATATAATGAGCTATGTAAACCTTGATAACATAAATTAGATTACATTACATTAGTCACTACTAGTAGTTTTCTTCTCATTTTCAAGAATAACAGAATGGTTTTATTGTTGATCATAATTGAGTCCTAATCCTGTGAATAATCTGCCAATTTGTATATAAATATAATTTAGTATACAACTAATTTATTTACATATATATGCTTATATAGATTGATATTCTTATCACATTAATATTAGTGCTTTAATAGTCTATAATGTATATTTTTTAAGTTAAACTTGAGAATTTATGCAAGACTTTTTATGTACATTTCTTAAACCATTTCACAAATCTTGGCATTTAAAAATTCCTGAATCATTACTAAATAAGTTCAGTGGACAGATTCAGCTTTTTAAATATTTTCCCCTGCTTTGCTTAAAAAAAAAAAGTTTCTTAATTTATACTGTAATTTGATAAAGATGATTTAAAGATTTGAGCTTAAAAAGAGCTCAAACCTTTCCAGCAATCTAAATACGGTTCAGTCAACAGCTGAAAAATTCTGCTCAAATATTTCCTCAACAAATTGTGGCTTTACACTTCCATGGTTAACAATCAGTCAAAGAAAGCAATAGCACTTGTATTTACAACCCGTCTGAGGTTTCAGCGCCTGAATGACAGCAGCAAAATCCTCAATAAATAGAGAAGACAAACAAAGCCATGTGCTGAAGACGATTTGAAACCAGAGGCGTTTGCTGAAGAGATCGGCTCTACCTGGATGACACTACTGTACTTGACAACATCGCCAAGGAGTTTCTTGTTCTCCGTCTCATTCTGCTTCTGCTCCAGTTCTGCAGCGTGCTGAAAGATAAAAATCAAAAGTTTAAAGTTAAAGAAGGTTGGAGCTGTTGTCACAGCTTTTCCTGTCGTGCCTAATGGGTCTAAGCATGAACAAATCTTATTTTATATATTAAGCTCTGTCATGTCTGAACAGATGTGCTTAAGTTTGATATTGTTCATCTGTAACATATTGTGAAAGTCTAATGCTCTGTGCAGAGTCGTTGTCAGCAAGTGGCTAAATATTTATTGGCTTATTTAGAGGTTACAGGGGCATCCATTTTACCATTTTACTTTTGGTTTGGATAATTTTTCTCTAAGCAAAGAAAATCATTTAGGCATGACTTAAAGAGGAAAACAAAAAAATCTGAAAGGGGGCAAATACTTTTTAACACCCTGTTAAGTTTGAGACTCTTGTTTTCAAGTGAGACAGGAAGAGTCGGCTAATGAAAGCTGCAGACTAGCCAACAACACTCCTTAACACAAGTAATGAAGGAGCTTTCACCATATTTTGAACTATTAATGTAGGTGTGTTTACATCATTCTGAACTATGGAAATCCAAGGAGCTTATTGGTGGAAGAAAAAAAAAAAATGCAGATTTTCCAAAATATTGTATTACTCAAAATACAAAATTTTGATTAATCAATAAAATCAATTAATTTCCTAGCCGTAGGTTTTGGTTTTAAAAGCTTTGAGCTGAGAAAATGTGTGATTTAGACATTTGTTTTCTGTGCCTTAATTTGTTTTTATGTAAAGATTGTTTTATATGGCAATGCTTTTGTGTTTTTCAGCACATGCATGTGTGTATGAATGGTTGAATGACTAAATGTAGTGTGAAGCGTTTTAGGGTTCTTTGAACATCATCAAGAACTAAACAAATGAATGGGATTTACCATTTTTCCATTTGCACATTATTCTAGATTTTTATTTGACTCCATCATTTGTACTAAAACAAAATAACACATTGCAATTAGTTTATCCAGCAGCCTTTCCACCAAATACTCCACTCTCATTTCAGTAATTCATTGAAGATTTTATTTCTACTTGATAAATAATATTTTCAAGTAACCCATCTTTTATCACAATTTTTGGCAACTAAACTACCTATGCTACATCACAGGTGTAGATTGTGGTTTGACAACATGATCTGAAAGTTAAAGTTCTGCATCTTAAAACAAAAACTTTTTACCTGTAACTTTTTAAATAGCTCAGCCTGAGTGTTGTTGTTCCCTTGTTTCCCTTGTTTTGCTTTCCAGAACTGCTTCTGAGCCGAATATCTGTTCATGGGACACACCTTGAAGAGGCAATCTGCAGAGCCAGAGATGAATTCAGAGTTGCCACACTTCTTTGGTTTCACTTGGTAAAGTTGCACTCAAAGGGAGAAATGTGCTCAAACCACACATCAACACTGAAAAGATCCTTTAAATACTTAAATCTCATACTAATATATTATGAACGCATATTTATGTGCAATGTATAAATGTACCTCTGAATTTCTTGGGCGGATTGGCGAGGTCTCCTGCCTCGGGCTGGACCACACACCTGTCATCAACGAGCCTGCAGCGAAGAGGAAAACGGAGAATCGAAACATGACAATTATTTCTAAATGCATCTTTCACCTGGCTACTTCTGTGTCATCCTGCTAACCGCAAGTATGCTACTCTGCTCACTTTGAAAACACAGATTTGCACTCTACAAACTGTAGTGAGGCATCACAGTTAAATGCAAATACGTCCCGTAGAATCACAAGCCACTTGAAAACCACTCATTTGAATGGGACATTCATTGGCATCTATAGTGGCCACCTGCAGGCTGAAAAGCAATGCAGGAACCACAAAAGAGCGTGGATGGCTCTGTTCACCGTCACATCCATTTGCCCGCGACTTTTACAGAACCTGAAGTGATTTTGAACGTCTCTGGGTGGAGCTGAAGCCACTTTAGCTTCGATCTGTGCTCTGCAGCCTGACTTCATGCACTCTATTGCAAGTTTGTTTGAGGGCAAATCACTGAAACGGAGAAGGGTTTCGACTTTCAAATATTGTACGCTGGAGATAAATAAAAACAAACAAATGCATAACAAATATCAGATTTCATCCTGTTGTAATATGAAGCTTAAAGAGTGAATAGTATCAGTCACAGATGATTGATCAGTCTTTGAAGCCTTAGTGCCAGCAGAGAGAAAAAAAAAGAGTCTGATGAGTTTGTTAAAAAGTTTTCCAAACATTTCATCCAGTTACTCATTCCATGATTTCCTCATATTTGCTCGATGGTGGCCGTTTTGAACTTGTGAGATGTGACTTTTTCAGATGAAGAGATCAGTCATGTTTACATGTGAAGTACTGCTTTCATAGTTTAAAGTTAAACTAAAATGTTCTGTGTCTCCATACGTACAAATGGGGGCCAACAACATGCTAGAGCTGAATGCTTTCACAACAGCTGCACTGGCTGAAATGTTTCTTACATTTCTTACAATAAAGAAGTGCTATAAGATGGCTGAACAACACATACATTTTTTTCGCCCCCCTCCCCACCAGGGGGCTTTTTGTGGGCTCTAGTGTCCCTTATTTGACAGTAGGCTGACAGGACAACATGCAGCAAATGTCGTCGGGTCCGGGAGTCGAACCTGCGACGGCCGCGTCGAGGACTCAAGGCCTCCAAACGTGGGTCGCGCTATCCCCTACGCCACCACAGCACGCCCCAACACATACATTTAAATAATCACGGAGGGATGCTAGCTTTTGAACTTCCACTGAATCTCTTTTCCAGGTGTTTTTTCGGGGACTATGTTGAGTGCCCAACAAACTAACATGAAAATTTTGAAGAGAAAAATTTGTTTTCGTCATTTTAATACTAAATTTTATCCAGAGGGAAAACAGATAATCTGGAGTAAAGATACTATTAAACCTAGAACAACATGGAAATAAATGTTTTTATGTAAAACTAACATGTTCTGTTACTCATAATGTCAGCTGGTTCATATCATTGTAATTCATATAAAACTGTTGCAGTATTTAGAAAATATGCTTGACAAAAGTATTTCCATTGTGCATTAAATCATTTCAATCTGGTTTAACTCTTAACTGGCTGCATTTGCTGGCATATTTAAAAACACTTTTTTGTGGGCAAAATGTAAAGTCCTAATGCATTTATGATGTGCCCCTATTTTATATGTTGTAAAATTTACAATGTAGATTAACATCAAAGTGTCAATTATTATTCAGTTAATGACTGACTGATATTCTCAAGATAAAATATCGGTGCTCAATACGCAGTCAAAGAGAACCTGCAAGTAATCCTACAAATATTTGAGTATATTTTGTGTTATTTTCCAACACAAAAGTCTCCATAACTTCGTATCTAATCACCATGTCTCTGCAAAGCAGCTTGAGTCGAACAGCCACATCCATTCATTCAGTCTACACAGGAGAAACACAATGCAGTCCACAATTCCTCTAATTCAAAGTCGGCAGCCCTCTCTAAATGAGCTGAGCCATTTCCGTTTCAGTGTCAGGGCGCTCGATCAGCGTCAGTCCTCAGACTTTGTTATATTTCCTTTAACTGAGTATCAACATTACATCTATATGAGAGACAATAGAGGCTAACAGGAAGCATTATCAAGTGCTAAGTGACTAAAAAGGAAGGGGTTCAGGAAAAGAGTCCTCATAAACAAGTAACTGTAACTCTGTGGAGCGGCTTTGACGGGCTGCAACACTCTGTAATCAAGTTAAACATGAACTACTGATAAGACTACCAGGCTGGACACACACAAGCTAATAATAGCTAATGTCAAAGAAGCAATGCAACAAAACAGAAAATATCTAGGATGATACATCGAGTGAGCAGGTCTGATGTTGTTTCTTATCTGAAATGTTCTCAACAGAACCACAAGAAAAAGTTTGGAGAATGACCGAACTGTTGGAAATGTGAGAAAGATTGCAGTAACTGGTACAGCATGTTTGAGCCTGCTGATAAAGTCGGCCTGGAAATGTAATCAACTCACACACAACAAGCAATTCTATGTCTATTTCACTTTCACTCTAAATGATTAATAAAATTAAAAAGAAGAGTGTATATTTAAGCATCTGCTTATCCACACATTATGGACTCAAAGTTTAGCCGACTGCTTTTTGTCACACAAGTTGTTCACATCTGTGAGAAACCAAAAGGTTTAATGTGATCCTGAGCAAATAAGAGCATGGGCGGCCTTGTACAGCTGAAGGTTGCATCGTGTTCATGGGGGCCGCAGCTCAGAAAGGCTCTCTCATGCTCCATGAGCGAGATATTTCTATTCTTAATGAAATACCAAGTACACCTGCCAAGACCTCCAGATTTAAGGGAATTCTGATGAGAAATTCCCAACCTTTTACCCCCCCATCTGCACCTTAACAACAACAGGAGGTGAAAAATCACTGCTGTGCAATTTTACAGCCCTGGAGAATGTTGCACCAGCTTAAATTTGCATTATCACAAGCCTTTGCAAATGTTTTCCTCTGACCACACCAGCATAATCTGTTTGTCATTAGCACAAGTGAGCTGTGAATGAAGATGTGGACAAACTGGCTCTGGGGTGACATTACACCCCAGAGGAATTCTAGGAAGACAGAAGAGAAACTCACCAACAGGGTCTGTGGAAGAAGAGACTGGTTTCTCACAGTCTGGCTCTCACAACCATTCTGCAGGCTGAGAGGCTCAGAGCACCTGATAGCACTGCAGCTTTTCATCTTACACTGACGTATTCAACACATGAGGAGGTTTGGCAAACCAAAAACACATTAGGACAAATAGTTTAAGTTTATGACTCCTGTGTTGTTGCAAGTGTGAGAAATTATACCTTAACAATTGAAATAAGAGGGACTGTGAAGAAGGGCCTCTGTCTGGGCAAGACCAAATTTTAACTTATTGGCGTAAACGCAAAAACAAAAAGGGTGAGTTGCAGAAAAGTAACAGGTAATTTTTTGGAATTCGCCATCCCCAATGTGAAACATGACGGTGGCAGCATGATGTTGCAGGAATCCTTTTTATTCTGCACAAATGTCAGTGCACAAGAGAGTTGCATAGAAGATGGACAGAGCTAATTCATTAAGGGTGATGCTGTAGTGTTAAGTCTTGCTGTAAAAGACTTATATCTACATTGGAGGGTCACCTTCCAGCAGGACAACTCTAAACAAACTACCGGAGCTACCGTGGTTTAGATCAAAGAAGAATGGGTAGAAATTTCAGACTACTGTGGTGCTAAGATGATAAAGAAATAACTTTAAAAATCGGAAGCTGCAGGACTATAAGGTTACATTAAACCAGCAGTGCTGCATACAAATGCACGCCACACCTCAACAAAAATCTTCTGCAAGATTTTGAAGATTTGTAGGATTTGTAAACAAAATCTTCAAGCCTATACATCATTTGCTTTCAACTTTACAATTATGCATTGGTTTGTTTAGGTTTACCACAAAAAATCTCAATAAAATACACAGAAATTTGTTGCGATCATTTTGCTGATCTTAGGACTTTAAAACAACTTAAACTGAATATTTTATATTATTGAGAAACTGTGATGTATAAACTGATATTAAATATTGACTTTTTCACAACAGACCATGATGCTTAGAGAACCAGCTTCTGTGTTATTATTGTCATATTGGCAGCTGTTTCATTTGGCCAAAAAGTCGATCTTGAGTATATTGGGATTATTTCCAAACAACTACACAATCTGGAAATGCACATGAACATGCCATCTGCAGCTTGTTGAAAAGTCCAGGTTCCTTTACTCTTGGCCTCACTTGGAGACACACTTAGATCCCCGTTTAAGAGGAAATTTGCTTAATTTGATCTCTGGCAGATTTACTGGTGGGTTTCAATCAATACCAGAATATCTGCAAATACAAACCCTTACTAGTTTTTGCTCTCTTTTCTCTACAACTTATGCCATAACAAATTTATTTTATTATTCATTACAGGTTTCCAAAAGCTGTGAAAATTGCTTTAGATGATAGTCTAAATCATTAGAGTTTGACCTTCAATTTATCTTTCAGTTCCAGGTCAATATTAATTCCAATACAGATGTGGTGATTTTACACAAAATGGAAGGTTATAAAGTGAGCTGAATCACTTAAAAACACATCTTTTTACACAAATGTGGTGCACAATAATAGAATTACAACATATACCCTAATTGGGTCACCAAAACCTTCCACAATACCAGTGTAAATTGCAAATGCAGTTTCCCTTTAGTGAGCTGCTGCTGACTGAAACAGGTGAGTGGTTTGACCTAATATTTACTCATAATGATTTCTTTTTCATTCTAAGGATTATTTGCCTTGATAGAGTCCAACTGAAAATAAAGGGACTACATGATTTATGCAGATAACCTTCCACAGCTTATTATTAAAATCACAACATTTAAGTGCGTTTGTGTTGGTAGACTGAAAAGACTGGGAGTTCTTAGTTTGAATGCATTTACTAAAAAGAAAAAGAAAACTTCTGCTTAGTTTGTATTTTGCTGATCACATTCAACCAAGGGAAAATCGGCCTATTCCAGTCTCTACCTCACACTTTCTATAATCTAGAAATAGTGATGTCTGAAGATAGAACATTGACGTAATCAACTCTTCTTCGATTATCAATTAAATCAAGCGCTTCTCTCCTTCCTCCTGTCGCAGAAAACGCATGAAAACTCCTTTTCGTAGCTCTTTGGACCCTGGTGTCTACAGCTAAGAAACATAATCCACTCCCCGCACGTGTGCACCTGGGGATCAAGCCGTTTTTGCATTCCTGTTGCATTTTGCGTGAAGTATTTCCTGAGATGTAGCAGTTTGCGCGCTGACGGGCCTCCACCGCAAGTCTCACATGAAACTTTGACTAGAAAGTGAACAGAGGGAGGCGACGAAAGAGGCAGCTTGTGTCAGAGGTGAAGAGGAAAACGCACATGAAGACAGCCTCAGAGAGAGGACTGGCGTCTGAGGGGCTCATACATACCCCAGAGTACTGATGAAGCCATTCACCGAGCCTTCCGCGTAGAGAGACACAATGTCTCCGATGTGAAGAAAACTGGATCTGTGCTCCGACATTCTCACTGCTCTGTTGCTGCTCTGCTCTGCTTTTCCATTTATGACCCAAAAGGCACTCCTCTGCTCTCCTCGGCTGAGGAAACCCACACGTTACACCGCCGTCAGCTTAACAGCACTCCCCTTCATCCACTTTCAACATCATAACTCCAGTTATTTCCCTCTGAGGCGACTTAGAAAGTGCGGAAAGTAGCACAGGAACAGCCGCCGAGCGGAACGACGCGCTGCTCTTGTGTAAATTTTAAAAAAGACTTGCTCCACTTCTTCCTGTATGTTTCACACCGCAGGACGCTCTTCTTCACATCTACTTCAGGGGGGGAGGAGACTTCTGCTGTCAGAGCTGTGGGGCCGATTCCCTTCAGTTTCACATCTTTTTATTTGGCTTTCCGTCAGAGGAGACTTCCTGATGAATGTAAATATGCAACAGTGTATCATTTTAGAGGAGGAGAAATGCGAGTATTGCAATATTCCTGAGTTAAATATAGACTACGGGTATTTAAGTGGAAACATTGTTCAAACAGAACAATACGACATCACAGGTAGGTAAATACTATGGTCTTACAACAGTTGGAACATTAATGATAAGATCATTGCAGAAGTTTATCAACATATCCTGTGAGTGTGTTAACCCCAGCAAGATATGGAATGAGATGCATCTCAGTAAATTAGAATATACCAAAATAGATCCTTTATTGTACTTATTCAAGTAAAAAAAACACATTAAATAGAAATACAATGGTAGTTTATTTCTGTTATTTAGGCTCAATATGGTTTATACACTGTAAAAACAAAGAGGCGTTTTTATGGGAAAATTGTCAGATACATGAGTTTTAAGGAAACTTCTAAATTAAAAAAAGGGATTTTTGATTTAGAAATGATATATGATAATAGGGAGAACTGCAGACTTGTGAGCTGACCAGTAGACCTGTCATTGATATCCTCCACAAGCAGTGCAAGCCACAACAGATCACTGCTAATGAAGCTAACACAGAGCTGTATGCATGTAAACTATTGGAAAGTTAAGCGGAAGGAAAAGGTATAAAGGTGCATAAACAATAGAAATAACTCATGTCTTGACAGCATCTAAAAAGAGTCATTGTACACAGACCAGGTTGCACTGATTGAATAAATCCACTCTTTCTTAATTGGAAAATATCTTCAGGATGAGCAAAGAAACCAGTTAGCTTGAGCTTTAGTGTGAAGTTTCTGCAGTCAGTGATGATTTGGGCAGCCATGAAATCTGCTGGTCACAGTTTTATCAAGTCAGAAGTCTGAATCTATCAGAAAATGCACCAACACCTAATGTTTACATTTTCTGAGGAGTTTTGTGGAGACCCATCCATCCATTCTCTGCAGCCACTTTCAAAGCAGCAGGGTTTTTTTTCTTCTATCTCACAAGGAGATAGGCAAGGAGTGGGGATATAAATTCTGGACAGGTCACCAGGTCATCAGTGAGTTCTTTGTAGAGATCCTGATTTCATTTTCCTGCCAAACTTGTCACCAACCCACTGAACCACATTACCAATACTTGGGTTAATGGGCATGGTATTACTGTTCTTAACTAAATGACACATTCTTCTGAAATAACTGTTATGGATGCAAATATTTTATGGGTTTCCATTGTTTAATTTAATCATTAAAATTTCATTAATTTTTTTAAAGAACTTAACAATATGTAATTTTTTTAAGTTCTTAAGTTTGCTGACTGAACCTGCAGGCCCTGCCAGTATTTAGACAGACCCAAATGCATATTTGCAAAGTGAATACACTACATTTATCTTTAATACATAAGGTATTAATCTTCTTTCAGGTAAAAAAAATAAATAAATAAAAAGAACAAAAATTAACCTTATAGATCTAGTTTATTTTAATAGAAGACCCAATGCTTTAGAATGACAGGTGCTGTAAAATAAATGGATCACGTTGCTGTCATTTCCAGTGTACCACACCTCTAAATCCAGCAGGGGGCGCTTCCGACCAATCCTGAAAATGTTCACATTCACACACAATCTGTCGCCCCGTAGCGTTCACTAACAAGTTCTCCAGCTTCTCTGTGTTGCATACAAACACAACTCAGATTGACATTCTTACACCGTTTCCAGTGAGTTGGACCGTCAGTGAATCACTGTCTCATGTATGTAATACAAAAAGGAATGTGAAAATAATCCAGTTATTTTTTTCATGTGAAACAAGAAGAAGAAACAGCATTTCCGAGAGCTGCTTGTGGGAAACTGACTGAAGTCATTTTTTTACAACACATATCAGAGATAACAGCTGATTTAATGTTGGCACACAGATCAGATTATATATTCCTGTAAGTGCCATCTTTACAGCTCCTCATGTTCAAAATAAAGCTGAAGTACAAAGTACAGTGCTTCACTATCACTCTTCTATTTTATTGGTGTTCAACTGCAGCATTTTTATAGATTAGATGTAGATTAAAGATTATTAGTCACCACTGAAGTAATTAAGTTCTACTTTGAATAAAAACTGGAGCACCACACCCACTAAATCCTGTTTAAATACATCCTTGTACTTGTGTATTTTTCAAATGTAAAACATAAATAATATATTTTTTACATACTTATATACTTACATTTGCAGAATGATACTTTATAAATAATTTCACAATGTCTTCCAAAAATAGTGTGACAAACAATGTGGCTCTTTACACTTTCCCCTCTGATAGAGGGGGGAAAAAAGTAAAATTTAAAAATTAAAAAAAACTCACATAACCTGGTTGCATCAGTGTCCACTTCCTTAATCTAACTTTATTGATGTACCTTTTTAATTATTTGCTTTTCTTTGGTTGGAGTTTACCAGAATCCTACACTTGAGATTGATAATATTTGTCGACTTCATTTTGGATATCCTATCAGATTTTGAGGACTACAAGTGACTCTACAATTTTTCTTTAATTTCCTCCTCACAAAGACATTCTGTTATTGATTTTGGCAGATGCTTGGAGTCACTACAATGTTGAAATGCAAAATCTGCCTCCGTCTTTAGATTCCTAGAAGCTACAAGTAGATTTTGGGTCAAAACTGACTGGTGTTTCCATCTGTTTACATGTAAATTAGTATTGAGAAAATGTCTTGCTTCGTCTGAAAAGTAATCCCAGCATGATGAGGCTGCTATCACCATATTTCACTGTGAGTAAGAACATTGCACTCTTCTGTTGGTGATGTTCTTGGTTATTTATGTGCAAAACATGTCTTTTTATATAAAGTTCTAGCTTGGTTCCGTCAAACCGTAATGTTTTCCCTTTTTGTAGGCTTTTGTTTTCTTTAGTAGAAAACATATTCTATCCATCAACTCTATCCCAGAATATGGATATATATAAACACACACACTGACTAGACTAATTAAAATGTGAAAGTTGCTCTTAAAAACTCTACTTTCAGGATTTTGTTGCCCTGATATAACTGTAAACTGTCAGCAATCTAAATTACATCTATATAGTCTGTCATTATTGAGAACGCAGCCGCATGTGGTGTTTAATTTTCCTCTCACATGACACGGGTAGTGTGGCAGTATGTGACTGCATGTTATTCAGCACAGCCTCATTGTTCCAGGCAGCCTGTGACGTTGCTCTGTGTCGGAGGAAGGAGGGAGGGACGCCCGGGTTAGAGAGTTGATGTTCCCAGGCAAGCAGGGCGCAGCAGACGCACCTTTCCCACCTTTTCACAGAACGGTTCTCTGCATTGTTTCGTTTCTCCTGGGAATAAACCAACTTCGAGGCTTTTTCCAGACTTTCACCCGGTTCACATGCTGCTAAACCTGCTGCTCTCTGCGGCCACACTTCAACACGGTGGCGGAGTCGAGGTGCAGCAGCTGTAGGGATGTAAGTAAACTAGACCTGTTGATTAATTTTTTACCGTCTTTCCGAAACAGGTGCGGGTTTCGCTTTCACAGAAGTAATATATAAAAGAGCGGCTGTCCGTCGCTTAAAGCTGTAAACTTGTGACTTGTTTCCGCTATCTGCACGCTGTCTTTTGTTTCCAAATGGATATTGTCGAGTTAAGAGCTTGACTGGTCAATGAAATGCACCTGACGTGCGACAAAAAAAAAAAAACATTTTAGTTTAGAAATGGCTCATATCTGTGAGACCAACAAAGTTCTAGTAGTTTTTGAAGAGCAAGACTAAGATTACTTAAATACTGAATGAACGCAATAATATTTATTCTAGTAACAGGTGTGTTGCTGGAGCATCATTGAACCCAATACCTGCCTTTTTGATCCAATTATCCCGTTTATTAATGAGAAGATATTTAAGTCTTTAGTTTTTTCTCTCTGCTAATTTTCAATAAACTGCCATTTTAAATGAATGCAATGTTAAACCCCAAATTATTTATTTGGTTGGCAAAAGTAGAGCCAAAGTAGTCTTTTGATTTTAGGGAAATGTTTTTTTTTATGAGTGGAAGTAATATTTATGCATGAGAGTGGTTCAACCAGAGTCCTGACTTGAGTCTGACAAAGATGTTTGAGGAAAATATCTATTTAAGCTCATTACATAAGAAAAATGATCAAAAATATAAGTGTAAACATGCAAAAAGCTGATCAGCAACTATAAGAAGGGTTGATTTTCTTATTTATTACTGAGAAATGTATAAATACATTTCAACTTTCTAATGTAAACAAAAGAAACACAAAATGTAATTTTGTGTTTCTTCAAAATTACATTGTCTTTTCTTTTGAGAGATACATCTACTATTTCTGATCAGCAACCAACTTCTTGATTGAATGAACATAATTTGAAATATTCTGCTTTTCCTCCAGCAATCTGAGAAGTAAATGGTGTGAAAGTGGAGTACAACAGGATTATCATCTGACGTCACCTTAAAGGAACCCAAAGCGATCAGGCTGTAAGATTACACGTTCTCAGATGTCTGCTGCACTGTAATAATGCCTCTGAGGTTATAATGTCTACGCTGAAGCAGGTTATACTACAGGACAAAGACCAGGACAATGAAAAGAAGCTGGACTGGAGTTATATCAACGAATGGGCCGAGAATGAAGTTGTCACGACAAGAACGTCGGACATGGAGACCCAAACGGACTCGGGGTCTTTCGAGCACAAGGAGTGTCAGACTTGCAGCCCAGTGATAATGCACATAGATCTCACACGGACGCACTCCAAGCTGAGACACCTGTCGCTGGTGGACACTGAGGGACAGTTGGCACCTTTGTTCCAGTTCGACCGCCAGGCTCCTGGACGCATCTCTACATCTCCCACTTTGAGGAGGATGAGGAGCACCAGACGTCCTGTGATTGACACTCGAGAATTGGGCCGCATGGAGAGCACTCAGGAGGAGTCATCCCCTGCAAGCCCACTGTCCCCTGTGCAGAGAGTCAAATCACCTTTAGCAACAACCACCTCCTCTGATGGAGAGAACTGTCAGGAACCTCAGTCTGTTTCATCCTCTGGGCGACAGAGAACCAGATCGCGTAGATCAAAGACTTTTGAAAATGGTGTTGATTCCACAAAATGGGAATGCCACAGTGCTCATCCTGCTCTAATGAAAGAGTCTCGGTTTTTTGATGTAGAAGTGCAGGTAAGTGTTTTTTGTTGATTTCCACTTAAATTTAACTGAAACATAAATAGTAACATATCCTCCACCAGTCTCAGACCTCAATCCAACACCTCAAGACCTTTTCCCCTGTGTATTTCCATGCATGGCCTTTAATAAATTAAATAGGTAGACATTCCTCACTTGCAGAAGCCCTCCTGGAGCGGTCACTCACAATGCAAGCTTTTGACAGCAAATGAATCAGCAGTTACATGCATTGACAGCTCTGACCAAACCCACAGCCTGGAGGGCCCTGGGAAGTGCTCTCCTCGGGCCCCCATTCACTGCAGTCAGCAGTCACCCAATAATGGAGGGGTCAGTGAGCGATTGGAAAAAGATAATGGGTAGCTCTATTCATCAGCTTGTGGTTTCCAGGCAGACACATTCTCAATAGTGTCGACATTCTCCCACAATATCAAGGGCTTTTGAATCCAAGCGACCACTTAAGACACTGATTCAGATTTCGGTGTCTTTGAAAGTGATCTAGTTAGCAGTAGGAGGTCTTTGCATGCTCAGTCTTTACGGTGTCCGTGCAGTATGGAAATTGTACGTTTACTGTTTTTTAAAGCTTACAGCTCTAATAAAGTTTCTCTGTTTTCCTACAGGAGGGGGATCAGTGCCATCGAAGGTAGGTGCACTGTACATTTGACACTGTGAATATCATTATTTGCATGTTGTCTGTTGGGACCGTGAGCACTGTAGCATAAAAAAAACTTCAGCCTCAAATGTGTGGGAACATATTTGCTTATCAGGAATGTAGTAAAATTTTTGGACTTGTTTACAGAGCGCATATTTGTTTTGTAGTTGCGCCTATCAGCTGTCAGGTGTTCAAATGGTAAAGCTTTGCTGCTTTGTGGCAAATAATTGATCTGCAAGAAGGAAAAAAAGTAGAAAGTCGAGCTCCATCACATCAAAGTGCTTTGGACCTGATCTCTGGATGCTGATTGGACCATTAGCTTCAGGAGCCCCTTTGTTCATTCATTGTCCTTCACATCTTTGTTAATGCTTCATAAGCACGGTAGGTTAAGTTTTGAGAGTCCCATGGTTGCATTCGGGCTAGACAAACCCTCATTAAACTGTTTTCCCTTACCACCTCCCACGCCCCTCCTCATGGGCGGCGAGACTCTTCCTCAAACTGGATAATTAGGTAGCTTTTGTCCCATTAATGACACCCTGGAACTGTGCCTGGGACAGTGTCCGGGCCCTGCTAGCAGTCTGTTAGGGCAGTTTTGTTTTGGAACATCATTATTTTCTCTCGTTAATATTGGAGACAAAACAAGCAAGTGCTCTCTGTTGGCAGAGAGGCTGGTACAGAGGAAGCTTTCTGCATGATCACAAGGCAACAGGGGCTCATTGTGACAATGCCACGGAATGAATCACAATGAAGCATTGACCTGGTTTAGAGGTGCAGTCGGCTCTTTCTTAGCGCCCCATCAGCCCATGCCGCGTTCAGGTGCTCATGCTGGCTACCATCTGTTGTGATGTACGTGCATTTAGCTGGAGTTGGGGATTGGCGGGGTCGTGTTTAATAGTTTAGCAGGAAGGGTAGTGAAAGGAAGGAACAGTTGATGCTTTCACATTCTAACAAAAGCATGCTGAAGGAATAACGTACCAGGTTACTCCCATTTTCAGTTGAGCTGCACACTAGCTTATTCTGTAAAGCGTACATGTTGGCTCTGCAGCCATGCAGCTTATAGCTGCTCTCAGTTAGTGTCCCAAGCTGCTTGTGCAACTATACATGTTGGAAAAGTGTAGTCACTGTACTAAATACTGGTGCTCTGCACTGTAAGAGGGAAAAAGTCGGTGGTTTGTTTTTCAACAAACCACCGACTGATCTGCAAGAAGGAAAAACAAACCACCGACTGACATTAATAAAAGCTGAAGTAAGACTGTTGTTGGTACTTCTACTTCTGCTGCAGCTAATTGTTTGATAATGGTTTGTCAGTAAATGTCATTAAACACAATCTGAAATGAGGATGTGCTTTTACTGAACAATGAGCACTCAACTTCTGCTGCAATATCTTTCTAGTTATACTGGACTTTTGCCCTACTTTTGAGCTCCTCCCCCCCATGAGCGTTAAATATTTATAGGCTACAGCATGATACAAGGATTTAAGGTAACAAGAAACAAAACTAAAATAAAAAAAATTTACTAATTTAGTTTCTTGTAACAAATGTTTTTAAAACATTTGCTACTATATATAATGTGCAAAATGCATTTACTGACATTTATGCCATACATCAGATTATTGATGGAAGTATTGAAATACATATCAAAGCACTGAAAGTGCATATTGTAAATAGTCTTGGCTTTTTAGGATTAAAAGCAAAACTTCCTATCATACCTAAAAAGTAGGTATGACAGCATATTTCTTCACAGTATTTGCACAAACATTTTAAAACCAAAATGTTTAACATGGTGCAACAACTTTTATTTAAACAAGTAAAGTAATGAATATTTCTGTTGCTGCTAAATAGTGTGTAATATTTGGATTATTATAACTGCATTAAGGGAAATGTACAGCAGCTGTGTCAATCTCAAATTATAAAATAAAACATTGTTTTTTATCTTTATGCTTAAAGCTAAGCATAATTTGGAATACACTTCTTAATTTAATTTAACATAAGTTATTATGACAAACATTACTCCTTATATATATCATGTGTCTGTACACTGATTGAGGGGTGCTGCTCTTTAGTTTTCACACCAATATTGTTTGGCTGGAAATACAGTCAATTTTGCCATTAGTGTTTTGTGAGAAAAAATATTTGGTGCCTTTTGTTTCTTTTTTTTCTGGTCAGCTGACCAGTAGTGTGCAGCAGCAGCAGCAGGTGGGGCAGGGACTAAGTTACTCTGTTCTCCATACAGCCAGAGTAAAAAGTAATTTCTTTAGAATGGTGTGGTCTACCATGATATGTGAAACCAGCACATCGAGCCGTACTTTGAGGAAAACCAGCCCATCTAGTTGCTAACCGACAGCAGACACATTCAGTAATTTCTCTTGTCTTCTTAGCATGATTTGATTGTGATTGTCATTTGACATTGTCACTGATCAAGTTTTTCAAGGTGTACCTCATTTAATCCTTTATGACAAATGAGCTCCCCACACCCTTATCCTCTACAGTCATTTCATTGCCATCTTTAATGTTGCATTCGTTACATAATCACATTTGTCAGCTGCTAATTTTAGCTCGTGAAAGTTCATTTTCGCCCTGAACAGTAATCCCAAATGTACAGGGACAGAGGATAAGTCATAACATTTGAGAACAGCAGCTGTGTGAGCTTGCCCCCAGGCTAAAAGGCAGGCCTGTGTTTTTCCAACCAAAGCCATGCCTCAGTTACAAACTATGAAAAGAAGACTGGGAGGATTAAAACTGGCACACATTGACAGCTTGTCTCCTTCCACGCAAACAGGGTGATCCATTAATCGGCAGCTGTCTATGCATGAGCCAGACACATAACACTTATCCTTCATAATATCTGCTACTCACATTAATCACTGGTTTTCCACACATAGCGGATGGTATTTCAGTGGCATTTCTGCTACACAAAATGACAAAGGGAATTTTAGTTGCCCCCAGCTTGGACAGTCTGACTCTACTTATGTTTCACTTAGACTATTTTGGTTACAAGAGATTCTCAGATATTGAGTCAGCCATTTCCCTGTACTGTACTACTTCACTGCAAATTAGTACAGTGACTGTTCATTTTTATTTCATGATGTTGGATAAAACTGTTCAGCATCTAAAGGTCCTTGTGTTTCTTCTTCAGGCTTCATGAGAGGAGGCGGAGCTCAGTGGTGGTCAGTTTACCTGGACTCGATGTCTCACCAGGAGACCTGTTTGTGTCCAACGGAGCGGCGGACATGATCAATGATTCAAATCTCACTGGTAAAATTCCACGTTCTCTCATTTATATGTCAGTTTTTTGTTTTTCTGTTTGATTACAATATGATCCTTAGCCAAGTGATCTGCCCTCTGATTAAATTTGTACTGTTATGAGTCAATGTTTTAACAGTTTGCTTCTTGATGCCAAAAGGTTTGACCATAACCCACCCATGTTTACTGTTAATGTGAGCCAAACAACTTAAGAATTTGGGTTTGGCTGGGTTTTTCCTTGAGGGCAAAAGAGGTTAGAAAGAGCTCATTAAAAGCAATCTGTCCTATACATCTTTGTTGTGTTATTATTTTTGAAGCACTTTACTTCTCCATGATCAAATCCCAAATTATATTACATCTCAAAAGTACATTTCAAAAAATTTTAATATTGCAAAAAAAAAAAAAACCTAGCGTTTTTGTCTCTCATTACAAAAAGTGAAATTTGTACAAATTTGTATTTTAATTTTCTGTTTTAATTTTGAACCTAAAATTCACTGTTCTAGAAAATTAACATTTTATAAATGGTCAATAAAAATATTTCAAACAGAAGTGTCAGGCTTTGGAAAGGTCCGTTCATAGTTAGGGCTCCTTTTCCATGAATTACTGCATCAATGCAACATGGCATGGAGACCTGTGACTCTCCTGAGTTGTGATGGAAGTCCAGGTTGCTCTGATTGCATCGTTCTGCTGATCTATATTGTTGGGTCTGGCGTCTCTCATCTTCAATGTGGGAAGGTACCAAGACAATTAAATCAGCATCACCATTCACAAGGACACGAGGAATGCTACATTTGTAGCTCATGTTCTTCAACAGGTTTTGCTTGACAATCCTCTCAAGGTTGCTGATGGCAACAGCATTACACTTTTATCCTTAGATGGCCAAAGGATCATTTAGCATCTAGAGAAGTAAAAAAACAACAGTAATTTTACACCCTTCATATCAATATACACAATTACAGAAAGCAAGGACGCATCATAAATGACACATATTCTATAGATGTGCCAGAGTTGCTAGATAATTCACATTCAACCCCAATTACGGTAGAATAAATTTTTAACATATGTCGCAAGATGTGAAGGCAACTTTACTGTAGACTATGAATAGATTATACAGGGTTTTTCTAGATTCTTATAAAGTCTTTTTCTTTTTTTAACTTACCCATGTTTCTAAGAAAACTAAGCATAATAAGAAAATAAGTTGAGTCATATTTTGTAACTGTCGACTGGTCCTAATGGTGATCAGAATCAAGCTCTTTCCTTTCGTTTGTTATTTTGTTTGTATTTCCTTTAATTCGGGTAAATTAATTCAAAGCACTTTCAATTGTCTTATTGCTGAAAATGTGTTATACAAATTAAATTACCTTACCAAAAAATATACAGTTCAAAACAAAGTTTTTGTGTGAGTTTATTTCTGTATGTACAATTTTATCTTCATATTTCATGGATATACCTAAATACATTGATCATGGTGTGTGTGTCTGGGAACAAAAGTGATTCTTTGCAAGTATAAAATGGCACTAGGAGGGGATTTTGTGTTGTTATGGAATGGGGCGTGTAAATTGGCACAGGGACACATCAATTCAGAGTCACAGTTCGTATTTTGTTTTAAACTATTGTTCTCAAATCAAAGCAAACTTTGTCAGAAGGTTTTTAATGTCTGAGTCACAACACAAAAGGACACAACACAATCACACTTTGTTTCTGTGTTTGATTTCTGTAGATGCAAAGAAATCAAAGTGGCCCTTTTCGAGGCGCAGTACGGTAGGTGTACTGTTTGTCTGCTGGACTGTCTGGTGTGTGTGCGTGACTGGTGCCAGTGATGTGGTCTGTGGTTTGTTTGGATGTACTTTGTTACAAAACTGGTCAGTTGGTTTGGACATTGTTCTCTGACCCACTTCTCAAAGCAGATTAGTGTGTTTCCTCTTATCCCCTTTAGGTCACACAGTTTTCGTAGGGGGTTGAAATGTAGAACTTGAGCCAGACTTTTTAATTCACTTCTAAAGGTGTTATTTTTGCTCATAATAACCAGAGCTAAACAGAAAATAAAGAAATGATCTCTTGTTTTCCAATATGGTCGGTTTTGTGTCTGAGTTTGGCTTTCCGTTTTTCAGACTAAAGGGAAATCACAGGTGGGCACAGTCTCGGATATTGAAAAATACCTTTCAACGGTGCAAATTCAAGACTGGAGAAACACTGACTTTCAGAAGTATAAGGTGAGCACCATCAGCAGCAAAGCTTCTTTGATTTGTATGTTAATCATCAGATTGGTTTAGTATGTGCACTCATCCAGGACAGGTTTGAACTACAAAGACCGTCAGATTTCTAATTTAAACACAACTCACTGTTTGCTAAATGACAAAACAGCAGTTAGCGGGAATGTCCTGCAGAGTTTAAATGACGCAGCTTGTGCAAGAACCAGAATTTCTAGGCGGCAACCAGTTAGATCCTTTCTACAAACAAACACTGACCTGCGTCTGATTCACCATGGTGGTAGAAAACTAAATGCAGCTTTTTTTCTGTACCAACATGCTCTGAGGGAGACGCAGCTTCCTTGTTTCTCACTGTTGTCGTTTGTCTGTGCAGGACTTTTCTCTGGCTGAGTTCCTCCAGGATCAGTCCTCACAGGTGGGCATTACCTCTGACCCTCAGGGTCGAAAGAGACAAGAGGCCATCTGGGAACTCTTCACCAGCGAGTGCGTTTACTTCCTGGATCAGCTCATGGTTCTCAAAGAGGTGACCTTGTCCATTCAAAGCCTCACAATGCTCCACGCAAACACACCGAACCACAAACAAATCGACCAAACCCAAACGAAACCCAACTCCTGCTGCTTTGTGTTTTATTTATTATCTCCCTGAATTCTTCTCTTTGGTTTACGTAGAAATCTCTGTTGGGTTGTCTTTCCCACAGAATAGTGGATTTGACATTTAAAACCACATTTTGACAATTAGCTCTTTCTGTGTGTGACTGTTTTGTTCCTTTCAGGTGTTTTCAGCCACACTCATGAACCTGCAGCAGAACAACTGCGTCACGGATGTTGACTCATGGAGCCTGTTTGCAAACCTGAATGAACTTTGCCTGGTGAGACATGATGCAAATAAGCTGTATTAGACTTGTTGGCTTATATTTCTTGTTTTATTATTTTTATCGATTTTTAGATTAGTTACAATACAAAGAAAAAAAAAACTGCTTGGCTTATATTTCTAATGTTAATTATTTTGAAAAAAAAAAAAACATTGTTAGAGGTAGCTTAGTAAAGCTGCGAAAGAAAAAATCTTAAGACTGTAGACTTAAGACTATCTCAAATCTTAAGATACAGTATCTATAGGATTATAAATAGATCCTAGTTTTTACCTAATAAACTCTTTTGTTTTACTTTAAGTGTTAAATGTTGATCACTGTACCAAAAATATAAGATCACACTTGCCTTTCTGACATTATCTGTGACTATTTTTATTATTATTTTAGTTCAGAAAGTGGAGTAAAAAAATAAAATCAGCACCTTTTTTAATTTTAATAGGCTTCAAATGTTAGAATATATCACTTTGTCATTCTGTTGTTTTGTAGAGTTACAATATGACAAGTTGATACTAAGTTAAGCTAATAATAGGGATGCACCGATTTATCGGACTCACTTTCCTTAATTTTGGGAGATCGGATATTGGCTGATTACTTGTATGTGAAGCCAATCTTATCCACTAATCTTATCCATGTCAGCAAAGGTCTAAAATCAACCACTGTCCTCTTCTGCTCTGCACACCATTGGCAACCATTGAAACTTTTTTGCTGTATTTAGCAATGTTTCAGACAAACATGCCTAACAGACATACTGCTGCTCATAGTTTACCAGCTGTAGGTTCAAAATAGTGCAGCCTTAATAAAAATATTGGTTGGCGGTTCTTCAGGTTGTCCATTATGGTTGAGTTTGGGTTACCTTTGTCAAGGTGTAACGAGATTTTTAAAAGTTTTCAAAAGGTTAAAATCATTTTCTGCATACCTGCCTTTCAGGCTAAAGTTTTTTTTTCCCTGACTGTTAACGGCATTGTGTTGTGTAAAGATCCTTCTACCTTATCTCTTGCTTCACTGCAGATCCTTCCAACTCTAACCAAAAGAACCTTAAAAAAAGCAGTTTGTACATATTTTATAGTCAAGAATGCATAAAAATAATTTATAAAATAAAAATTACTTAAAAGTACAACTATTTTTGTCCTTTTAGTGTTGGAAGGGCTAAAAAAATATGATTAAAACTATCATTTTTAATGTTAATGGCGTTCCTTTTGCCAGCAATTTTATTGTTAATTTTACTAAATTGTAATTCTTATATTAAACTCAAGTTCAGGGACACGATTCTTTTCCACATTATGTTTCACTAGAAGGTCCAACACTTTGCCTTCCATCTGAACCCACCAAATACACGACCACATCCACAAAGAGATGTCAAATTCACTCCAAAAAGGGGGTGGGGGGCATAACATCATAAAATGGGATTTAAGTCCAGATTTCTCTCGGTTAGATAATTATCAAAAAAAGTATGTAGAAAGACAGTGTGGGAAAAAATAATAATTGAATAACGAAGTCAAATTTTAAATTTATATATATATATATATATATATTTTTTTTTTTTTTCCTTTCCTTC
>CAEFZY010007329.1:0-11849 GCA_903066815.1 Brachyrhaphis roseni | reverse complement strand
GTGCTGGAAGGAAAATCTCTGGACCACTGAGATATTCAAAGACTCTGTAAATAAAACGCTGTGCAAGCAGGACTGGCCTTCTGAAAGCCTTTCAGTCGTTTTTATTCCTCCTCTTGACAATATGAAAGCTGGATGAAATGTTGGAGCTCTAACAGACATTTTTAAATCATCACAGACTGATGAATCTGCGCGTTTTAGTTAAAATCATAGACTTGTTTTTTTTGCTGTTCCTCATTGTCAAACTCACAGCTGAAGGGTTTCTGTATTTTATGTTTTCTCCTACATATTATGTTGTTTTTAAGTTATTTAAGTGCCCAAAGGTCTGTATTATCATTATTATTATTATTATTGTTTAATTAACTCAATAAACTCAACTCATGCTCTGTCATGAGTTGAGTTTGTTGGGAGCAGTGGTTGTAGTCTGACAGCTGCTGGGAGGAAGGATCAATGATAAAGCTCTTATGTGCACCTAGGATGCAGCAGTCTGTTACTAAAGAAACTCTCTGTTTCAGCACTCCTGGAAGGAGAGGGAGACATTGTCCAACAGTGATAATGCTACAGTTGTTTTGCTGCCCACTACCTGGAGGGAGAGGGAGCATCCTTCACAATGCTGGCTTTCCTGATGAGCTTGTCTTGCTCTGTCACTTGCTCTGTCATGAGTTGACAGCTTCAGCTCCAGTTTGTTTCTGGTTGAATGGTGTTAAATTACAGACCATAATCTTCACATTGCTTACCTGTGCAGCACCTTAGGAGCCTGGAGCTAATGCTATCTGGACCTGCAGTCTTTCACACCATGATCTTTTGCATGTGTCTCCTCACCTGAATTGTAGAAAGGGACAAGATGGAGGTGGAAGAGAGAAGCTATGTGATGGAGTCTTTCAAAATGAGATGTTTTGGCTAAGAGGTGTGAGGTCGTGAAAAGAGAAGCAGTCACAGAGGGTGGAGGTAACAGCAGGAAAAACTGAGCTGAAGCAGAGGTTGGTGACTGCTCCAACCTGTTAAAGAACTGGTTGAAGTCGTTAAGTCTCCTAGGGTGTGGGGGCTTGGTTTGTGGTCAGAGATGGTTTCCAGGCTCTTCCCAATCCCACAGATGTTACTCTGCTGCAGCTAGCCCATCTTTTTTCCATCCACTTTCTTTCTGCAGATGTTTTTTCCATCCCTGATTTTCTTTCTCAGTTCCTTGTGTATAGCTCTCAAATCCTCCGTGTTTCCTGATCAAAAGGCTCTCTTCTTTTCCTTAAGGAGATCCTTTATGTCAGGGTTTATCCAGGGCTTATTGTTGGAGAAACACCATACCTTCCTGATGGGCATGGTGTTGTCCACATGGAAGTTAATTTAGTCCGTGATGCTGTCAATGTCCTTCCCATGAGGAGCACGGCCCTTCCCACACATAGAAGCTGAAAGAGCCTGTCTCCACTGACCATCTCTTCACTGTTCATGTCACAGCTGGTTCTCTGTGTCCAAAAGATTTACAAACAGGCTGGGATTGAACCAAGTTGTGATCTGAGGACCTCAGAGAAGGCATAGGTGATGATCTATATGCCTCCTTGTTGTTGGTACAATAAATCCAGCGCTTCATTATCTCTGGTGTGACAGCTGACATCCTGTGTGAAGATGAGGAGATTAGAGGACATAGAGACTAAAGTCCCTGAAATAAAGTCCCCAGAAAATCCTCTGAAAACAAATCAAAACTGAAAGCATGTAAAATGGTGGAGCTTCAGCTGTTGTCAAGCTCACTGTCGTAACAGCTTAATTAACAGACAACATGCCTATATAGAAAATACAATGTGTTTTAAGGCACCAGTTCTACTTGGTGGACTTCAAATTGACAAGAGGTGGTTTCCTTGTAGGTGTGAAAGCTCAGTCCTTAAACTTTAAAAGCTGCAAGTTGTCTTTTATGTTTGCACATTTGGTTAAACGTTATTTGGATAGCCTTATATTAAAATATTTTATCACATCGAATTAAGAACTTGGGTACAGCAAATAAGTTCAGACATACACCTTTGATTGCATTCCCTCCCATTACCACATTACACTCCCCAAATTGAAATTCTAGACAGCACACAACCTCACATGTTCCTCTAATTCTTGCAAACTTCATTTAAATTCTTCTCCTTTCTATAATTGTGTTCAAATCTACTTTTCTCTATTTCATTTTGGTCGGTTCAGGAAAGAGGTATCTTTGCAGCAACAAAAGCTGCCCTAATGTTGGGGTTACATTAGTAAAAGATAAGGTAATAGTACGACGAAAGCCAAGTTGTCAGAGACTCCCTTTGTCCAAAGGGGAAACACAATAAAGAACACCGGGCTTTCTAGTGTTTCCCCTCGGTTCAGGTTCTAGCTAATCAGCAGTGCACACAGCCGTGACTGTTCTGTTCCAGGGGACTGGAGACGGAGTCGGGGGGGTTAGACAGGATGAGGGTCTGATTTGAAATGGCCACATAAGGGTGGAAGGAGGTAAAGAGTGCATGTGTCTCTGACATGTGCTTCTGTGTCTCTTTTTTTTTTACCAGGAGATATCTTCCAGAGGTCAAAGAGTGTTTTCATTTGATTCTACATGTACATGGACAAATTTTACCAGAAGTACCGAGTCAGTTAATAAAGCAGAGTTAAGTGAGTTGTGTTTTTTGAGGCTGCGTTATAATCACTATCAGATGTCAGAGCAGAGGAGAGGGACCAGGGAGAGAAAGAGGTGGTGTGTGGGTGTGTGTATGTCTGAATGACAAGACAAAGACAGAAGAAAGCACATGGACAATGAAAACTAATATGGCTTCCAAAGGATGTTAATATAGACTCTGCTAATAAATATATCAGTTTGCTTATGTGACCCTAGCACATGGTTTTTATTTAGGATTTATGTCTGAATAAATGTCTAATGCATGTGCCTATGTTTCCTTCACTAATTATATTTCATATTTCTTTAATCCATATCTCCGTTTTTGTATACCACACGAATATATGGCAGAGCGTTCACTGTTCATTAGCAATTGTGACCTCAATATAGAAACTTGTGGGTGGTATGCTTAATTTTTGCTGCACATCAAGGTGTTTTGTAGCAATTGAGTGCTCAGGCTCTACCTCCATTAAGCAAGACTATGTTCTAATTACTGTCAGATGGTGGGCAGAGTCCTCGTGTCTGGAGCCATTTACGAGGCCTGCAGCCACCTGGAGGGGAAAAGGCAGGGAGGTGGGCAAAATCCACCCAAATAGGCTGTCCTTTGTTGTCTGAAAATGTGTAAGTTGGAAGTTACACAAGAGTTGTTCAACTCTTAAATGTTTCTATGACAACTTATATTTTTTGTTGGTAGAGTGTGAGATGTCATCATAGCCATATCGAAAAGAATCTTGAAACATCTGATGTTAGCAAAAACACCACCACCACATTAATGCAGTTATACAGAAAGGGCCAATCTGTTGGATTTAACCTTACTTTCAGAAAGGCCGAGGTGCTTTCTGAAAGTATCAAGGTCAAATTCATTTTTAATTCTTAATTTTGAACAAGTTGTATCTTAGAAATGTTTCTCTTTCACTTTCTGTTTTAGGATCATTTATGCTTGCCAATAATAAAAATATGTACATTCTTTTTAAATTTTATTGTGAAATTTGTGGAGCTACAGTGGCAGAGAGGTGTAAAAACACAGCAAACGACAAAGTGAGCTGCTGCACACATGAATGATGCAATCTCCAAAAACACAAAAATACAAACAAATGGAACAGAACAATACTCCACAGAAGTGCTACAATCCACTGGAGGGAGTCAACCAAAAAAATGTATGGGATTGGACTTTCAGTAAAGACCATAGATGTCAATATCTAAGCGGTAAAAATGGGATGTCATGATTTAATGGGATGCCCTGAAGAAGTTGGAGGAAGAAATGCTCCATGACTTTTTCAAACACGGAGTCTTTTACAATATGTGGTAGTACCTGCACCAGACTCCCCCTAGTGGTCTGGACCAATCTTTTCATATTTGCAGTTTTTGCTATTTGAGGCTTTTTTCCTTTTGCTTGTATTTCCTGTGGTTGTAGTATTTTTTTTTTTGCATCTGTTTTGTTGAGTTTAGGTTTTGCTTCAATATTCTGTGATTGCAAAGGTCTTTGTTTGCAGTATTTTCTCTTGCTTCTGTGTTTTGGAAATTACATCATTCATGTGTTTGCTGTGCATTTTGCCATTTGCTAAGTGTTTGCACCTGTCGGCCACTTTATAGAGCACATGAAAAATGACATGCGTTCCTCTCTGTGAATTCTTAGGTCAAATCTTTTTTCTGACCCAGCGCTAGCGCATGTAATTAAGCGACGAGAAGTTGCTCTCAATATATAGCATGACTTGTACTGCAGGAAATTAAGGCTAATCTGGAGGACTGTGGACAGTCTGTGGCTAAAAGGCATTCTCAAGGTGAACTGACTGCTTTTAATCTGAATAGGTTTGGCATATGTGCAGGGATCTGCTGCTTCCCTTTTTAATGGTTTCCCTCTAGTCTGCATTGTTTTCTTATAAGTTTTTATATATGTTAGGCCATAGTTTTTCTTGTTGCCGTTTGTTGTTACTATTTTCTAAATGAGCTGCAAGCTAGTGAGGAGAAAGCTAAAGCACAGACATGCGCGCACTTTTAAATGTCAGGCTAAAATGACAGGACCATATAGTGCCCTGGCCTGGTCATCCACACCAGTCGTCGTCAACCCCTGGTCCATGGACCAATTGGTACCGGGCCGTGCAAGAAATAATTAAATATTTCCTTTTTATGTATTATTTGAATCTGGGGGATCTTTTATTTTGAAAATCCTTTAACCGAATTCTCTCGGGTTACGTTTTGCGCGCGACTAAACCGGGGCTCTCAGTTGCACCTTGTCAGCTGTTTGGGATTCCCCTCCGTTCTTACGTTACAGCACTTTCTGATTGGCTACCTGTCACATTCAACAGGTTGCGTTCTCGCTCCCGGTCAGGGAAAACCTCTCACGCTGCAATAGTCGGGCCAAGACAATGATGATTATGCCCAATTTTAGATTGGAGTGGTCCCAATGTTCTACCGACTGGGGACCACTGATCTCCACAGTCTAAGTGTGTAACTTTTCCCCAATCAACATCAGAAAATGCTGGCAGTTTCCAGACACATGGAGCCTTAAAGATAAGCTACCACATTGTTCCGCGGCCACTGGTTTAGATATTTACTAAACATGCATTTTTCATAGAAATCAACCTTAAATTAATGTTCTATTTTAAAACTGTCAGTGCAAAAGTTTATTATTATAAAGTTGAGTTTGTAATGTGTTACAATGTTAATACAGGCAGTTTCAAACAATAGACATAAATTTTATCTTGGAAAAAAACGTTAGTGATTCCCTAAAAAGGAGCATGTGATGTCACACTTATTATGCTTTGATGTGGTACTATGTATCAACGTGTTTGTTGTTTTTGAGCCATTACCAAAAAAAGAACAAAAGACAAAGAAAGAAAAGTATCTTCTAGCAAAGTGGGTCAAGTTTCATGAGCAGATGATGTTTTGATCTTTGAGACATCCAACTCCATCAATCAGCCTGTTCCTTTGCAAGTAGAAACACTCCCACATCACAGTTCATTGAGCAGAACACACCCATCTGGATGAAGATGTCAAGAACTGCACAATGAAACGCCCATCAAATCACAGTTTTTCTGAGGAACAAAAACCTATTTTCCATTTTATAGTCAAATAATTTTGGAATAATTTTGGAATAATATTGTCTGAATGTCTATGTGCTATTAAACACACTAAATAGTGTCCTGTCAATGAGAACAAAATGTCTAAAATGTCAACAATTTAATCTTTCAATACAAACCTTGAGATGTTTTTTATGTTTTTTTTTCTACTATCATTAAATTTAAAGCTGTGTTATGATCCACTGTTGTGGAATATTAAAATTTTTACTAAACACGTTTGAGACTCTTCAACAGTAAAACTGATATATGAATGAAATTAATAATTAAGATGGCAAAAACAATAGATTAAAAGCAAAATAATGGCTGTCCCATATGTATTGAAAAATTTACCACAAATGGACTGTGAAATCTAACATTCTTAGTGAAGCTTAAACATTTTTTAAGTCTTTTGAGTCTTTTTTGAATCACTGAGTGACCAAGGACTTTGTGATAGTTAAAACTAAAATATAAAAAACAGCACTTTTACATACCACTGTTTTTATTTATTTATTTATATGTATATATATATTCTAAAATGTTTTTAATTCTTTTAAAAAGTCCACTGAAAAAAAAACAAAAAAAAACACACACATTGTAAATAGGTAAATAAATATTTATCTTGATTAATATAAAGGCAATTAGAGTAAAAAATACATTACTTTAAAAAACAAGATGAAAATGTATCTTGCTGGGAGTCCTACATAACATTAAACAAAACAAAGCAAAAATACTGAGTTTACATTTTGCACTTTACATCTAAAAGTTGGCCCCATTGAAATGCAAAAATGTTCCAGAGCAAACAAGTGGGTAAGGTTTGTTAAACTAGTAGGTATAATAATTTGTTTCTTTGTTTTAAGTTTCAAAGCATGCATAAAATAGAGACAAACACCTATAACTGCTTCATGACTCCATACTGTACTTTTTTTACACCTCAAAGCGTGTTGGGTGGTCAAACAAATCACATCAGTCCCTGACAAGTGCACGTCAGACAAAATTAGTCTAAAAGTCAACCTTATCTGGCCTTCAACGCCAGCAGGGGTGGTCCGCAGATGCTTTGACGCTGACTGACAGAGGCAAAGGGTTGAAAATAAATAGCAATATTCGGTAATGGCATATTGAATTGCTTATTTATTAGATATGTGACAGGGACAAACTTATAACCAAACATAACCCAGAGAGTAAATGATAGGCAAAGTTATTTATGTAGGCTTTGTGGAATTATCATGAAATGTAAAGTTACTAAGGTGGGAGAAGCACTGCGTAAGCATATAAAAATTATTTAGGGGTTTATGTTTAAAGATTTTATTTATATTGTGATTGATAAAAGTTTTTTTATAAATACTTTTCAGCAATGCAGAGACATATTACAGTTGTTGTTGTTGTTATAAAGTCAAGGCAAATGTTCTAAGTTTGAAATTACCCAGCATTGGTGTAGTATTTATTATTTCTTATTTTTTTAAACATAATTTTTCAGCATTAGAGGCCTTTGTTGACAGTCACCAGACAGAAAATAGGCAAGTAGAGAAGCAGGGGTCACACATGCAGGAAAGGTCTCAGGGTCAGGAATCAAGCCCTGGACAGTTGCAATGAGGACCTAGCCTCCGTTACTGGGCATTCGCTCTGCCTCTACTCTACACAGAGTAATTTAATGTTTTAGTTTGATGGGTGAATTTAAATGAGCAGGTCCATTTTTGTGTGAAATCAACTTAAACTTATAAACCTAAATGGTGTCGTCTCTTGCTTTATAAATGTTAACATTTCGGCTTTTTAGGATCTTTAGTACATTTTAAAAGATCGAAGGGCAGTATTGACTCTAACAGAGTCTTTTCTGGTTTAAGTATAAAACTTGGATGTTTTACGTTGACATTGTTTGTCAGAACTAGACACAATATAGATTCAAAGAGAACAGACCCAATTTAATGTCTGTACTTGGACACAAATAAGCCACTCATCCTGCAATGATTGAACTTCAGTTCATAAATTTGAAATAATCTATACTTTACTACCCCATCTCACTCTAAATTGGGCTTTCTTCAGTTTTGGTACAATGTTGATTTAGTATTTGTGAGAACTGCAGCGTGTTGTGGTTCCACAGTCTGGACATTCTGCACTGGCTGCACTGCTAGGTGACATGCTATATAAATTCAACTTGTATGATTGCTTGTGTGTGTTTTTTACAATGTGGGTGGGGTCTCTGTGTGTGTTCTAGTGAATGTGTGTGTGCGTGAGAGAGCGAGCCAGAGCAAGAAACCAGCTAACAGACGTTCCTCAGTGATGTTATGTGTGAGTGCAGGGTAAAAGGCCAGGTATGCTGAGTGACTGCCACATTACCCATAAGCATGAATCAATCTTCTGTTCAGACATTTAGCTATTTACAGGCTCACATGAATTTAATCATGTGTTTTCTTGTAATGGTTTTCTAGAATTTCCTAAAGCTTCTGAGGCAGCACTGTTTCACTGGACAGGACTTTGGTTAGTGTCTGCACCTGAGAATGAGGAAAAAAATACAAAAAATAAGAATGAAGGACCACTGATCATTCTGAATTTTATAAATGCAGTAATTTTGCTGTGGTAATCCATGTGCTTTTCCCTTTACATTGACTTATAATAATAACAGTGTCAATAAATTTGACTGAATTAGGCATATATGTTTTGCCACAAAAGGCGCAGCACCTTGAGGATGTTCCATGGACCTGGTGATCGACAGAATCACAAAAACTCTGACATTTGTGGCATGGACAACAATTGCAACTGGATCTAATGTCACAACTGCACATTTTCTACTGCACTGTGGCTAATGTATTATGTGTCAAACAAGGCCTGTGAATGAGAGTCACATGGTGTGTGAATAAAGATGAGCTGCAGAAAACTTTTTACAAGAATGACAGATCATAGGACTGAATTTTTGTGTTTTTTTGTAAAGGCTGCATTAAAGCTACAGTAAGAGAGTCATTATTGAAATCTAAATAAGGTCAACTCTGTCATAGCATGGAAAAGACAAAAAATATATTTGCACTAAGTTGAAGGATTGCTTCACACATTTTTGAATGTCTTTAACTGCACATAATTTCTTCTGCATTACTTATTACTTTATTTTTGTTTGTCTGAAATGGAGCAGTTTGGAAATTGAGGCCTCAATGTTACTTGTTTAAGCAGTGTTTGCTTAAACAAGTAATTTTCAGCATAAAACTGCTCTGAAGGCATTGCTTCTATTGTACTGGTTGGTGATAGTAAACATTTCAATGTATTATAATTTTTAAGCTTTTTTTTTTTTTTTTTCAAAAATAAGAAAAAGAAACATTCTCATAAACCTTCAGTGAGACTTATAAGCAAATCTAGACGTCATTGCATTGCTCACAAACCAAACAAGAATTTAGGAGCTGCCCACCCTGCAAGAGAGGAAAAATACACACACTGGCAAAGGTTTATGGGAAATCATAATGTGTAATTGTATCTAGCTGAGAACATTTTGGTAACTTACAGCCAAATCTCAAAGTACTATTGCTGCATAGTGAAAAAGTTTACTACCATACTGATTTAAAGGGTTGCAGGAGGGAGGTAAATTTGACTTTGAAACATAGCTGTATCTGACGCATTGAAACTGGCCTCTATCTCTTTAAAAAAACTCCTACTCTTTCCAACACTCTCCCTTTAGCACGTCATCACAACCATGCTTCTATGTGCTTTCCAATGATGTAGTTTACAGCCTTTGTTAGGAGTGTTATAGTTTATCTGATGAGCTCAACAGACACACAAATTCAAAAGGTGCTTGGGCATTGCTGCTGCCACTAGTCTGGAGGAGTTGTGTGGGAGGGATGTGGGGGAGAGATGCTCTGTGTGGCTTGAGCTTTGGCTAAATAAGTAGCACATTTTATTAGCAGGCGTTAAGTCATTGCTGCCATGGGAGATTCAAAGATTTCTCAAACATGAATCAACGAATCAAAGCCACACTCTGGATATGTGTTTGATGAGGGAATGACATTCTAACATGATTTAAAGCTCAACAAAATTAACTTTGCATAATAATCTACCTGCTGCAGAAGTTATGTTGTACCAGAATTACAAAATAACTCAATTTGGTTTGATCAGGGGTAATAATTTTGCATTTATTGCCAGGCTGAAATGAGGATTTAAACATGATGTGTCCACTATAAGCATAACTGGGTTTAGTGTTTATCCTAATCATTAGCTCCATGTGTTGACGATTAACATACACCCTGCGATTGTTTTTTTTTTTTAAACTTGTCTGTATCCACAAGCTTCGGTCTGCAACTAACATGAGTGTATCTAATATACTCTTATATTAGCCAAATTACATTACTGATGCATCAGCTTGTATCACAGTAGATCATGAAACACTTTGAAGGATATATGTGGCTTTAGAATATCTGCACATGACTTTTCATTGCAAGCTGTTGGATTTCTCCAGTCACCCGATCCGTCCATGTTTTTGTTGCCTTTTGTAAAGCTGAAAGCGAGTTGACAGATTGTAGTAACTAAGTGAAAGAAAGGATTGGGGTAGTAATCTGTCTCACTGATCCTTTTTGAAAGAACCAACTGTTTGGGATACAGCCGTGACATGTCTGCTCCTCAAGGCTGACCTGTAAGCTGATACCTGTAGTGGCATTTTCTGCCATCGCCGCAACTCGGATCACACAAAGCTATCCAACACATTTGGTACCATAGCTGGTTCTAAAGGTTGTTTAAATCAGCTGTTTATGGTTAAAGTAAAACATTTCTGTGACATTATCTTACTTGTATTTCTATTACTTTTCAGTGTAGCCTGTTGGCAAGACATTTTCTGTCTCTGTGTTACTTTTCTCTGCTGGTCAGGTCAGGTTAAGCCAGGGGTCGACAACTCGCGGCTCCAGAGTCACATGGCTCAGGAGCCACTGGGGTGGGACATATATTTTTTGTTTTAATATGGTTTCTGTACGAGGACAAACATGACACAATCATTCTTTATGTTTTTCAATGCTATAAAATGTGTAGAATAAATATAAAATTTCAACATTTCTATCAACGAAGATTTGCGTCATAGCCTGTGACGTTTCTTCCAGCTGGGCAGGTTGTGAGGCAGGTGGCTATTGCAAACAACCTGATCGGTGTGTTTTGGGCCATGGATAGCAAAAGAGAAAAATAGCCGAGGAGAGATTCTGCAATTCTTGGACCGAATCATTTGTATTCATTGCCAGTGCAGAAGGATTACCTGAATGTTTGCTCTGTAGCAAGAAGTTGTCAAATAACAAAAAGAACGCACCTTACTATAAGCCGCACCTACATTTTTTATTTATTAAAAACAATAATAACTGGAAACATACCGTGCTATAAGCCGCATGGTTCAAAGCTTGAGGACAAAGTAGCGGCTTATAGTCTGAAAATCCGGTAATGTAGAAAGACATTTCCAGGGAAGGTGCTACATTAGCTGCCACGTCAAGATTAAAGTTATATTTTAATAATAATAATAATTCAACCTAATTGTCATTGCAATGTCACAAGTACAAGCAACGAAATGTAGTAGACCAAGCTTGATTCGAACCCATGCTCTGTAGACCAGGCTGGATTCGAACCAGGCTCTCCCGGGGTGGGGGGGACAAGCAAACTTTCCATCAACGTTCTGATGATGCAAACAGACACAAGTCAAACCTATGGAAAAATTACTTCTGCAAATATGACTGGGTGTTAATTTAACCTGAAGCAGCAAATGACTGGATTTAAAGTAAAAAATGTGGGGGAAAAAAAAATAAATAAATAAATTTAGATGCATCTTGATCATGAGAAACTTCGATTTGATGACAGTGACAGGTGGGAGCGGCCCATTTGGTGCCAAAGAAAAAGCAAGACCTCGGACCTGTTGCTTAGGTCCGAGGATGGTTGCGTGTCAAAAGGGAAGAGGATGCTGCTATGTCTTACCGTTGCACTGACTTGCTTGGCATTTGCACATAAATCAAACTTAAACTGTATTAATTTAATTGTATATACTTTACCTTTTCAAAAGGCTGCTGTTTTATTTTGTAACTGCAGGTTGCGTTTTATTGCACTCCGTTTGCTGCCTAGATAAGGGGCACATTATGCACGTTCCGTTTTGTTGTTTTTTCAATCACACACTTAATGGTGATTATTTACAAAGATCAATCGTCATTATGCAAACTGCATTTGGGAGCAGATTTTCCGAG
>CAEFZY010007328.1:0-28106 GCA_903066815.1 Brachyrhaphis roseni | reverse complement strand
GGGGGGGGGGGGGGGGGGGGGGGGGGGGGGGGGGGGGGGGGGGGGGGGGGGGGGGGGGGGGGGGGGGGGGGGGGCTAAAGGGAGATGTAAGGGGTGAGGTAACGGATGATCTAAGTGCGCATGAGGGAAGGTGAAAGGGACTGCAGCTGAAGAGAGCGGCATCTCTCACCGTTGTCATTACCTCTCTCTCATCCACCTTCAGCTCCTGTTATCTCACAGAGAGAAGGACCATCAAGTGGTTGGGAAGGCACTTCAACCTGAAATGTTTTTCTCTTTGCCGAGTTGCAGGGTGGGAGGGATGGCCCAGAATTCACCTCTGTCAACAACCCACTTGTTTGTGACGTGCCGAGCAGAAAATTGAACTGTTTGTACGTGGGGTCTATATGGATTTTTTGCTCAGAAATCCTTCATGTGCCTGCCGAATTCTCTTTATTTTTCTTCTTCTTCTTGTAGCAGAATCAACACAAAGAACTTCCCTAAGAAAGACAATAAGGGCGGTGTGAGTCAAAGAAGAGCCGAGCACAATGGGGGTGGGGGTGAGGGTGGGACGTGGAAAAAGTCGAATATGAAGTGTTTTCAAGTTATCTGTGCAGCACAAGGCTCTCTTTGGGAATTAAGTTTTCTCTCTCCTTTTTTTTTCAGTTCCTCTCTACCAGGGCTGGTTCGTGTTGAATACTAAGAATTAATTGCACTTGACAATACAGATGTGAGGCACAGAGTAACACTGTGCGGTGGATGCTTTAAGAGTCAGTCTGATGCCCAGCGGTCCTTAAAGGCAACAATCGCTCTGAGATATTCTGCGGGAATATCTGCAGAACTCTTGGGGGAGTAAACTGAATTTAATCAGACTTGGTTCCTTATCCGTATGTTGATCTGAAACATGGAATACTGTAGAGGGAGACGCAGAAAGAGATAGTACAGTGGTTAGCTGGGGACAAGCTTCTCTCCTAACTGTGACTGTGCTTTTTTTGGGGAGGTGTGAGGCGCGGGGTGGCATTTCACGACAGGAGACCGTGAAATAACAGAAGATTCCCTTCTTTCTTTCACGCTTACTTGCTGCCACTTCTCCGCTCGTGAGCAAGCATGTACGAATTCATTTAGTTTCCCCCCAATTTCTCTCGAATGGCGCAATAATAGTGCCAAGGGATCAAATGAGAAGACAAGATAATAACTCGGCGGGAGCCAGAGCGCATCACCGGGGTTCGCCGAAGAGAAAAGAAGGCCTCAATCGGATCGGCTCGGTTGTGACCAGATGGGCCAGAATCTCTGAAATGAAGTGGGGATGATCATGAATAGCCGATCTGGACGGATGCCTGGCCTGGAGAGTTGATTTGGGCTCTGGCCCCGCACCAACGGGGAGGACTTGATTGCTTTTGATTAAGGGATGGGGGAAGCTAATACACGGCCATTAAATTCCAAACATTAAACCTGGTTCTTCAGCCTGATTTCAGAGGCCATGGAGACCCAACTCCTCCCTCAGTCTCATAGTTCATCACTGAAACTGATTGTGACCCATACAGGGATCACATCTTCATAACAACATGATGTGCAGTTAATCCTCTTTAGGAAGGTTCAATGTTCTGCAAAAAATGGTGCAAAGGTATCAAAAAGGTTTCTTCTCTTGTTCGTCTGTAGTTCTATTTGGAGATTTGCTCATAAAAAAGTAGGAGCTTTGACATAAGAGACTGCTGGCCATGCTTTTGAACGAAGGATGTCCTTCAAAGTCAAAGCAAGAAAAAGGAATTACCTAAAAGATCGGGGGGGAGGAAGAGGGATGGATGTAGAAAAAAATGCTAATGACGGCTCCATCACCGGGTAAAGGGGTTGCATCTCAGTAAGTTTTGTCTCAGATAGAGCTGTTAAAAACTTTTGGGACTTGGGATTTTTTCCCCTCCATTGCTTTCCTGTAATTGCTGCCGTTTTGAATTTAGTCAGCGGGCACGGAGTGGGCAGGAGATGCTCTCTCTGATCTGCCTCACACACAGTATGGGAGATTGGATAAGGGCTTCAGAATGAGATCTAGGGAGACAGCACAACTCTCCTCTAGGACCGCGGGCTCCAATGACTTCCATTAAATCACGGTGTGACCAAAATACTGATTTGTCAGGGCAAAAAGTGAGCGATTAGCCCTTTTACTTTGCTGCTGTCGACACAGGAGTGGAATGCTACACCTCCTTTAACAACGGAAGTGGCGGCTGAATAGATTTTAAAAAATTAATGAAGCACCACAGTGTTAAATCACAGTTTATTTTCTTGTACAGACTACGGATTGCAAAACCTGCAATATGTAAACCTCTGGTTTGTTGCTGTGACAATCCTTGAAGTATCTTTTTACCTTTTACCCCCAAAGAGCACTGATAGTATGACTGTATTGGCTACTAAAGCTCAGTACGTGTGTGCGTGTGTGTGACTGTGCTGCATACTGGTCAATTGGTCGGAATCGCAAACATCCACTTTTTCTTTTTTTACCATTAACAAACACAGTATTCCTAAGAGTGCAGGCCACAGCAACTGGACTCTTTGGTGTGTAAATAGCCACCATAAAAAGATGACTGAAAGCTAGCTGTATTCAGTGTCATTGAGGCGTACAGCAATTAAGTCAGAGGAACCAAAGAAGTAAAAATGTCAAAGGAAATTGTGTTTTCTAGATGTCAAGGCATGTCTGCAGTTTACTCAGCCTGCGAGAGAGAGGCTTAATGCAGATGTTCTGAACATATTGCAATATAGTTGGACATTGTCATTATTTTTAAGCTAAGGAAAATATTTTGAGATGTCGTAAAATCCCTACGTTAAGAGAAAGACTTTTTATTTTCTTGGACAGCGGTGTCCAAACTTCTTGACTTGCTTTTCAAAATGGTAAAGCAGAAAGAACTCGTAGGCCACAAACATTAGTTGCTTTTCTAATTGAAAATATGAAACTTATTTTATGTGATTTTTTTTCCCCCTTATGTGATCAAACAATAAACAAATCATATTTTAACAAAAGAAACAAGGTTTTCTTTTCTTTATCTTGAACAAATTTCTAGTTTGGCTTTGGAGTAAAACTGGCTGAATTTTGGTTTTCTATTTACTATGAAATGAAGATTAAAGCAAAGAACAAAAGGGTTATTAGAAGACGAACAAGGTGCTGTTACAGTACAGTACATTAAAATAAAAATGCACTGTCTGCTGTTTAAAAGGTCTGGGAATCAGTACAAATCTGGGACTAAAATAAACTTTGGACACTCTTACTGTAGCTGTTACACACAGAGACTGCGTGTAACTGTACTAATTATTCCAATAAGATGCTGAAGACAGTTTGTAAATGTTAAGTCTAATCAAATCATCCTTGCAGTGACACAGTGTTGTCCATGATCAGCTGGAGAACTCCCCCCCCCAAAACAACACACAGCTTTATGCATGAGGAAGATGTGATAATGTGTAGTGGAAACAGCAGTCATTAAATCACATGATGTTCAAAACAAACAGTGGTGAGCACACATCTGCTAATGCGTTAATGGCGGTGCTAATATTCCATTTAGCGTACTTAACTTCCTCTAGATTCTGTAGCATTAAATTACTTGCCTGTTTTCTAAGCTTTCAGCTGAATAACGTTCAACATCTGTGTTGAGGTTTTAATTATCGACTGTCAAGATTTCCACAAGTAGAAAAAAAGTTTGTATTTATGCTCTTATTTTGAAGTGGGTGAAACTGTTTACGTGGCAGTTCTACTTCCTGTCCTCTGTGCTCTCTGTGACACCGCCAGTAACAAGAAACAAACAGGAACAAATAAAAGAAAACAAGATATATATGCATGAATATCTAAGGGCATAGGAGAATATGTAAGTTATATTGTCAAAATTAAATTGGTGCTCAAATTTGAATTGAAGTTAGCGCTTAGCTTCCGCTAAATACCATGTTGATGTAGTGCTTTAGCGTTAGCATTACTGTTTATGATTTGTACTTTAAAGTTCCACCACTAAAATAAATCATTACGTTTATAAAAGAGAAGGCCAACATTTTCTGTGCACGGTAAATTGCAAGCACAGTGAATTAAACTACAAGACAAAATTTCAAGTAATCATAATAAAACAGAGAGGAAGCTAAACAGGAAATAATAGAGTAAGACAGGTTACAACACGGAAAAATGACCTCAGATTAAATCTTTTAACTGTGTTATGAATGAAATTTCGCCCCATTCAAGTGTAAGAGAGCAAATCCATGTAGATTTCTGGCTGTAACCTGTAAAACACTGCAGATTGCTGTGGAGGAGACCCACAGGGCTGATCGTTTGTCACACTCGCATTCAGAACTCTGCAACATTAAAGGTCAGTCGTTCATAGCCTGGACCATCTACCACTGTCTAAATGAGCCAGGCTTTTAACAACAAAGACAAATCTCACTCAAATAAAACCAGTCAACCCACTCAACAACTGGAAACCACAGCAAACATGTCCCTTTCCTTAGTGGTGAAAACAATAAATGTTAAAGGGACCTTCATATATATTTTTTTCTTAAACACACTATTGTAATTATCCAGAGCAGATGAGGTCAATTTGAGGTCCAACCGTTGCGTTACGTTTTAACCCTCTGAGTTTTTGCGTGAACAAACGGGAGAGGACAATTTGAAGACGTCTTCACTTAGAGGTTTGTTTTCTTTTTTAGCAGGAGTTAGAACAGGGTTAGCGTCTGTTTAGTTTTCGTTGATTGCAACGACCTGTCCAAGTTCTTCCAAATACCAACATCCAGGTTCAGTTAAAAATACATTTATAACAAGGTTAGAACTGAGGACTCCATGAATTTGCTACCAGCTCAATAAGGCTGGAAAAGTTTGCCAATTTCCTTAGAGTCTGTAAAGACGGAACATCCTGAGAGGAGTCCTCAGTGGTTAGTGTGGGTGGAGTTTGATTTGCTGTTGGTGGTTAGATTCTGTTTGAGGTTTATAGCTTGACGTTCTAAGTGGATACAAAAAGAAAAGGAAGAAAAAAAATCAAACAACTTTAACCCTTTGAGCTCAAAAATGTCCAATAATTCCCTTTGACGATAGCTAGACTTGTTCGAAAGCAACGTTTTGTCTTCATCGCATGGAGTGTGTAGGAGACCTCTGTTTTGACTCCATTTATAATGGCAATTAACATATCAAATCTTCTTTAATATTCACTTTATCAAAATTTAAACTCATGAGCCGATGGGAATGTTTACAACTAATAACTCCTATTACTTTCATCTATTGACAGATTTCAAAGTGGAGAAGAAAGAGAATAATAGATTCACTCTTAAGCTTTTCTCTTCAGACTTTCGTGGCACACAGATAATTTCATAAAGTTGCTAAATCATTTTTTATTGATTCACTGTTTCATTCAACTTTAATCTCCCCAATCCTTTCTAATTTCTGTTCTAACTATTCCCAGCAATCGTGCATTCGCTGCGGCGCCACAGGAGAGCAAAGAAGTCAGTTTATGGGCGCTGAATATGAATACAAGGGTTGTTTTGTTTTCATCAAATAAATATGCAGGCAGTTCATTTATCTTGTTTGTTTTTTGCAAAAAAAATAAAAATAATAATAAAAAACCCCTCATCTTTCTCACTGAGACAAAGTTTTATCTTCTAAATTCATCCTTCTGTGTTTTCGGATAGCGTTTCAAAGAGAACCCCCTAAAGCTAACTGTCTTTACGCTTAGGTTGTGATCATCTCAATGCATCTCTAATGTAAAAAAAAGAAGCAATGCATATATATTTATTTACCCCTGTAGGGTTTTTTGCTTTGTTTTGTTTTTTGCTGGCTTATTCTTGTTTTGAAGAATCAACCACCTTCAGCAGCACAAACACACGGCACGAGACAAAGACAGGAAGGTTGGGACATTCGGTACTCAAAGGGTTAAAGAATAATGAGTTTAATGGGACCGCATTAAGAACCCAGGGGGCTGTCAGGCACAACACCGGCAGGGGCAAAGAAGGTGTAGACTTTGTACAAAAACGGTCCCTTTAACTTTTAGTGACTTTCATTGGAGGGGGGTTGCGGGTTGTGGTTGGGGTGGAGGGGATGTGGGGTGAAGGTTAGGAGGTGGGGTAGGGGGGTGGAGGGGTTCTGTTCTCGGAAAAATCCAGTGCAAATCAAACTTTTTGTTGTTTTACATCCAGCCAACATTCAGCAAACAAAAGACACAGGAAGGAAGCGGTTTACATGTGGTCAGATTATTAAGGGTTATGTTGGGTTATTTGGAGATTAAAGCTCTGAAGAGATGCAGCCCCAATTAAGGGTGCCTTGGATAAAGACCCCTGAAACATGGCCTTGTTAGAAACTACAGAGATATCTCTCTTTTAAAAACCAACAAAGGTGAAACTAAATCTGGTAGAACATGCTTCAATTCCAGTTGAGCTTCTCAACACCATAAAATCTGGACATTGCTACACTTGGTAGTTCTACAATGACGGGAACCTATAGTTTAGTTCAGGAGCCAATCACATTTGCCCCTGCTGCATGGCACTGCACCTCCTCCAGAGCTGTGGTTAACGGTAGGTTAAGGCGGTTAGATCATTAGTGGAGTTAAAGGGATTTTATTACCTTTTTCGAGTAGCCACTCATCAACTACCCGACCAAGTCGGTATGGGATTCTTTGTCTAGCAAGAGCCAGGCGCTCATTATCAAAGTTCCCTTTAAGAAATTTGGAGAAGACAAATTAGAAACAAAACGGTTACAGGCAAATCTGGAAGTTAAGAAAGTTAGAAGTTAGAAGGGCAACATTGCAAAAGGTTTAGCAGGTTATGAACTTTAAATCAGCTTTAGTTAGGACAGGAAGAACTTGATGTTGTTTTGGGCTGGTTTGTTCGGTTAGACAGGTTAACAACATTCTAGTTACCTTGAGTTTAAATTAGTTGCTTCTTTTAATCTGATGCCAAGTTAAACAGATTTAAAAGTGATTTAGATGTAAAATGGTTATTATTATTTTTTTTTTTTAAAGAACTTATCATAGCTCTCAGCACATTAGAAAAATCATTAGCGGTGACAAGATATGTTAAAGCCAGCAAAACCAGCAGTCAACACAAGTACAATAAGGAAGGATAAAGCAGAACAAGACATTTCAGTGTCAGCAGTAAAATACTGTTTCAAAAGGAGCATGACATAATCACACATTAAAAGAAAAACAACAAACAAAACATTTCATGGTTGTTCTTAAGGAAAGCGCCTTGAAGTTCCCATTGCGGATAAAGAGTTGTCTATTAGCCAATCGGCACCTCCCAAATCTGACGGTGCTGCGGCGTTCGGACCCCTTGAATCTCCGTCCTGTTTTTCACCTAAAGCAAAACGGATTAAGCAGATCTGTCAGAGCAGCAGTAGTTCTCAGCGCTTTACCTCCCACCTCTCCTCCCCCCCCACACCCCCAAACCTCCTCATGCATTCATGGAGAACTTCTCATTGGCACTTGGCAATTAGCAGCACTTCATCAGCGTGTCAAAGAAGTTTCATCACTGCTGCGGCAACTTATTATCCCTCACTTCACTTCAATCAACCTCTGGGTCACGCTGCGTTGCATCTCCAGCACCGTCAACAGAGACGGCGCTGAAATTAGGAGGGGGGTTGATGGTGACCAGGCTGTGGTGTGTGTGTGGGGGGAAAGAGGGGGGTTGACGATGTCTGATGTGATGGATTAATTAGGAGTTATTGTCCATGTCAAAAGGCAGTCTTAGAAGATTACAGGCTAAATAAAAACCCAGTAGGGCTATGTTTAGACAGCGCCTTTTGAAAATAGGACAACTCACAAAAAACAAAACGTACACCTAACTTACTGCCTGTTTCAATAGGGAATCTGAGAAAGCAGAAGGCTGGAGTGGTGCTGCTGAAATTATCTGCAGAGAGAGAGAGAGAGAGAGTGTGTGTGTGTGTGGGGAACTCATCCTGCATCCTATCTGGAGTGTACTTTGATTTAGCGGCGCCACTGCCCCGCGCTGCTGCAGCAGAGATCTAAAATAGACCACCTCTCGGTTCTGCAGTACCTACTTCCTCTCCCCAGGGGTCTCCCTACCCACGCCTGCCTGCGTGCACAAAACCGCCTCAGATAAGCAAAACAAAAGAAAAAAAAAAAGAAAGAAAAAAAGATGTGTTTGCACATGTATGAGGCCATGTTGTGTGTAAATTCTCTCGCCTGTTTGTGTGTGAGCAGAAGGGCTACATCAGAGAGCGTAATGAGAAGTTGATGGAAAAAGAAAAGCAGAGGATGGGAGGAAAGGCTGAAATGAGGGGAGGATAGAAGCATGAGTTAGGGTCAGAGAAAATGAACAGAAAATGACTCATCATAACATAAATCAAACTTAAAAAAAAAAAAAATCTAAATCTAAGAGAACCTAATCAGTGTTTCCTCAGTTCATCCTTCAGCTCTCATCTGTTTTAAATCAGCTGCACATTTTTGTTTTGACTGTACCTGCAAGAACAAATGGCGGAACACCGTTTGTTCTAAATTACAAGAAAAAAAAAACACAGAGCAGCAATTACAGGTATGTTTTGACGTTGCACTTAAGATTAAGCCCGCTTCTGCTGTGCTTTTCTGGAAAGGCAGCGCGGCAATTACAGCCCTAACACAAGGCTGCTTCAGTAATGACACGGCCATTCTGCTGCAATCACTAAATTAGACAGAGAGAGAAAGTGTGTTGGGCAGAGGACCAGCGTGGGGTGTGGCAGGGTTGACGAGGTTGCAGAGATAAAGCAAAAAAGGAAAACCAGCAGACGATTCCTTTGTGGAGAGAGAGGATGTTCTTCCTTCTAAATCCCTTCCTTTCCTCCGATTCACACTGTAACCTCCAGGAACCAAACCTGCTGTATACACAACCCGTTTTATCCCCCTCTAGTGGCAGGGCTGAGACTCTACACTCAGAAATGTACCTTTTCCTCATCTCTTCTTCTCGAGGACACTATTTTTTTTTTTGCGCGATTCAGACATTCTTTCCCTAATCCGTTCCCCCACGTCTTATTCGCTTATTCCGCCCTTCTTGCCAGCTCTTTTCCTTCTTTTCCGGCTTGTCCCTACCTTGTTCTCAAACAATCCTTCATCCACGCTTCATTCTGTCCTTTCTTTCACCCTCCTGCCAAAATCCATTTCCGTCTCTCTCTGGCTAGTAACTTGCACGCCCCATTCTCTCCAACTTTCTCATCTTCCACTTTGCTTCATCTCCATTATTTCCTGTCTTCTTCCTTCCTCTTTCCACTGGGCCTGTTTTTAGCAATTTCTCATTTCTGTTTTCGTCCCTTTCGTCCCCCCCCCACAATTTGCTCTTCCTCACTCACTCACACTTAACCTCTGATTTGTAACCACATATTCTTTCTTTCCCTGTAAGGTTTGTTACTGGGAGATTAAATGTGGTACACTGTGGCGTGGTGTCTGCTTGCTATCTATTACTGACGAAGACTGCAGCAGACAAAGTAATAACTTCTGAGGATACAAAGTGAGTGTACTGTATGCGGATGTATGCGTTTTTTTTTTCTTTTTCTGCCAAACAGCAGCATGCAGCAACATCCCGATCAAGAAGCAGAGACTGCCATGACAGAGATCCCATCTGCAAACTCCAAACACTGAAAGAAGTCTGGAGAAGAGAAACCATTTGTAGGGATGAAAACCTGGAAAAGCAGGATGCGACTGAAAATCCACAACGGCAACAATTTCCTCCTGCTGGTCGGGTCTTTCGGTCCGCAGGTGATCTAAATTCCATCCATTTGGATCTGCGGAGAAATCTGTCGTTCTGAGCAAAACGGCTGAAGGTCGGAGGAGTCGGTGGGTAGCTGGCTGATTAAACAGCAGGGCCTCCATTCCCAGGACTCTTACCTTTGCTTGATGTGAATCTAGACTATTAACTCTCACACTTGTTCTTTTCCCCCTAATTTACAAGGAAGGGGAAAATAAGCTAGTAGATCATAAATGTTCAGAAATGTAACTGTTTTAGCTTTTAGTGCCCATTAATTGATGTGTGTACCAGTACAGTAGCATGCTGCCACAGTGACTTCTATAAGCATTTTTTCCTGTTAAAACTTTAAATTTCACCACGTTTTGAGGACCCGATGTAGGACAACACCATAAAGTAGTTTTGTATTATTAATAAAAATAAAAATAAAAACTAAATGCAGGAAAAGTATTTGTATTATCAGGCCAACTCATGCCACACTTTTCAGATTTGTCTTTGTAATGCTACTTGGTTGGTTTATCAGAGTGGTTGGCAGTGGTTTCGCTAATCTGCTCAATGCTAATAGCTTAGCTAAGTTTTTGCTTAGCGTCTCAGCGCTTTGGCTAACTTTGAGAAAGTTTACCACACGTAGCTTCTTTCAAATTAGTTTCTGCGGATAAATTCTAAAATGCCCATTGACCTGGTTGTTTTCTACGCTTTCAGTTGAAAAAGGTTTGTGTATCGACCCCTCAGAATTCAAGTAGTTAGACGTTTATTTTCATGCTCTTATTTTGAAGTGGGTGAATAACTTTATGTCAAGCGAGAAACATACAAAAACAAGAAACAAACAAATTAAATATCTAAGGGCATTTTAGAACATGTAAATAATAATGTCAAAATTAAAATGGTGCTGGAGGATTGTAGACTTTCAAGGGCAGATTAGATCTGAATTGAAGTTAGCACTTCAGCATTAGCTTCTGCTAAATATTGTGCTGGTGTAGTGCTTTATTATTAGTGGAAAAAATATTTATAATGTTTATGATTAGACTGTTTATGCAGTATGACATGTACTCTCTTTTTTTCTCCCAATAACTATTTCAAACAAGAAACATAAAGGAACAAATAGAACACAGATAGTAGAGAACAAGCTATAAATACAATAAAACGTAATGTGGAAATTAATTTGGTGCTGAAAGGTTGTAGTTTTTAAGAGCAGAAATCATTTGAATCGAAGTTAGGACCTTAGCATTAGCTTCTTCTAAGTACCATGTTGCTGCAGTGCTTTAGCATTAGTAGAGCCATAGTTTACCATTAGTGCTTTAGGGTTAGCATAACTATTTTTTTAGCTAGCTAACCCTTTAGCTAGCTTTAACCCTATTAAAAATGGAGACAAGGCGTATGAGTCCTTCTGCCCAGCTCTGTAGATGGACGTTAACGTTCAGTCACATCTGTTTTCTCACTCATAGATGGACATTCAAAAGCATATTGATGCTCTTAAATGAAGCTCAACAGAAGGCATGGGTTATAACGCCCCAGGAGTCACACCCAGGCAGCTTGCTTGAAGCCCCAACCCCCCCTTGTGGTTTGGAGTATCCATCCAGAACCCTGTCTGTGTTTCCTTTGGCGCCTCATGTCTGCTGCCAGACGGTTTGTCCAGATAACGGCTATGATGGGACCAGTTCAGGGAAGGTGTCACATCTGCCGTGATACAGGGAGGGGCGCGTACACGCTGCCTGACTGGCACCTAGGGATGGGGGTGGGGGGTAACAGATGCTTCGGCACACGGGGAGTGTAAACTATCTGCTTCGATGCGCGTCTGGGACGACTTGCCTTCAAGTGCGATGATAACCAAATCTTTTGCCTTCCATGTCATTGCACATGGGCACATTTGTGTGGTGGCATTTGACCGTGTGATGCTCTGAAAGGCCAGTTGGATATCATGTCAGCGGATATCATGCAGGCGGCCGGATGCCCTTGTACAGGACACCCACATTGGAAATCTATTCACGAGAATGGAGATTACACTGGAGACGGTTGGCCCGCGGCCACGCCGCTCTGCCAGTCTTCGACTGAAACTTCCCCCAGTAATGTTAGTCTGAGTCTGCCAGCTACTTCATTAAAATAATTACACAAAGAATTCATCAGAATTTTACAGTTTCTCCACGTCTCCCAAGCCGAGTTTGGAGTTTGTGAAATGAGGGAAGAGACCCTCCTAACCCACTCACTTATTTACATCAAACCCGTCCCCCCTGCACTCATGCCTGCCTGTGTTTTAGTCACATGGCTGTCATCGCTTTGACTGTTTTTCATCTCTCGTCTGTGCAGCACTTATCGGTCCAACAGCTCGTTTTCATTTCTTCCCTCCACCACCTTTTATCTCAGCCACAGATTGATTTAATGCAAGAGCTGCTCCCAGAGTCAGCCGGAGGATCCTCCTCCCCACCCACACGCCTTTAAAAAAAAAAGAAAAAAGAGAAAAAAAACTTGTAGAAATCAAAATTGTCACTTCTCTAATTACCCAGAGCAATCTTTTTCCTCTGCCGATCTGCACTACTTAACTCTCTCTATCCTCTTCATTACTTTCTTGACTATTTCTCAGCTCTCTCCTTCTCTCTCTCTCTCCCCATCATCCCATAGCCACAGGCCAATAATTTGAGATACCTTCCAACTGTGCAGGATCCAATCAGATGGAGTCGCAGAGCACCAGAGGCCCAATAAGAACCAACAGAATGTCACCAGTGACAAGCGACTAAGCTGGCTGCCTTCAGTTCCCTCTCGCTCGCTCTTTTTGGCTGTACTGTTTTTTTTTTTTCTGCATGTGCAAAACATAATGAAAACCCTAAACTAGAAAATTACATCAAGTGTCAGCCATTCCTCGGCTTGCGTGGCCATATCCCTGGAGCTCAAGCGCTGTCACACAACCCATACAGTAGCTGTCAAGCTGAAGATATTGGAGTAAGAACTTCTTTGTGACTTTAACCCAATCTCACGATAATTAGGTCTCCTCACAAGTCCTGATTTATATCCGCTACGACCAGACACACGTCTTCCTGCTCGGATCCAGCAGTGATCACTGCCGGAGACTACCGCAACAGAGCATCATGTCCAAAAAAAACTCCGTAAGCTTAAAAAACAAAAAAAAAAAACACAAATGGCTGCTTGTCTTCCTCACAGTGAAGAGGGGCTTCCTGCCAGCCCTGACAGGAGATTCACCCCTCTACATGATCCATCATGTTCTGCCCAGTGAACCATTAAAGCTACGGAAGACTGCCTTCCCTGCATCTTGTTGGGAGGCCCAAACTGCTGAAGCGAAATCTAGTCCACATTCAGCTAAAGTCCCTCCCGCCTCCAGTCATTTGTCTGACTGAGGCGTCTTGTGCATAAGCGCGCCCCCCTCTCCTACCCTAATCCGTGTGCTCTTCCTTTGCTTTCAGCTACTCTTTCGACTACTTTCAGAGTGCTCTCATGTTGCTTTTGCCAACAGGCAGAGGGGAGGCTGATCTTCTTGGCTGCTTCAATTTCCTTCTCCTCAAAGTGTCTTTATCCTCCCTGTTTGCTCACGCGCCGCTCGGTGCACCGTCTCCGCCGCAATGGAGCTCGCAAAGACAAAGATGGATGCCGAGCAGACAGTGGAGGCATATGAGTAATGATAAAGAGAGGAAGGATGAAGTGAGGAGCAGAGCGAAGCGCTGTGTTGACCCCTTTTTCTTACACCATTTATCTGAGATGTAAGAACATCTTAGCGGCTCATCTGGAAGAGCCGGAGCTGACCTCGCCGCTACAAAGACTTTCTGCTCCTGTGTGAATCCACTAATCTTGTCTTTCTAGTTTCCCGTCTCAAACATCCAACTTTCATTTTGAAAGGGCCCTTTAAATGTCTTCCAGAGGGGCAGGGGTAAAGACAATGGCAATTTGATAGTTATTCCATCTTTTCCTGTGCCACCTTGTCCTGCCTACGAGGACGATGATGACTTCCAGATGTACCCTAGAAAAGTCTTTGGTTTTGAGTTTTGCAATTTCTGGTGAGGTATAAAATCGAAAGCACCTACATTTACCACGGTTTAAAATGACTAAAATTAAACAGAGGCATGCTTAACGCCCCTACGCCTCATCGTTGGGGAAAAGGTGGACACCATGCTGAGATTCAAAAGACTGTCGTCCCGTTTACACAAAGCTGGTTTTCAGTGAAACCGTAACATTTTTTCTGTGATCTTACACTTGTAAGAAATGAGGAAGACATAACAAATCTGCAAGACAGCCAGTGCTTGGTTTGGGAAAAACTTACAAGTGAAGGATGCTTTACAAAGAGAGGAATTTCTAGAAACATGCTTTCTCAATAGCTACCTTAAAAAAGTAGTCTTCATCATATGGCAGCAACTCCATGCATTTAGGCATCTAAACAGGCTGAAGACCCTTTGCTGAAGTTCAAGCAACGTCAACAGAGTGGTGAAGAAAGTTCTTGTCTTTAAATATGAGATGGTTGTTGGTGCCAGATTAGCTGGTCTGAGCTTTTTTCATGCATAACCATCTCTCCCAGGTATACAGAAAATGGTACAAAACAATGAAGAGAAGACAATACACAGTAAGCCTCTGTTATGCTGGATCACAGAGGAACAGGCAGACTGGTTCGATGTGATAGAAATACAACATTCGCTCAAACAATCAACGGGTACAACCGGGGTATACCATCTCTCAACACACAGCATGTTGAACCTTAAAGCGGCAGAGGACATCTGATCCTACCACGAGAGCAAACACAGGAAACAAAGGCCACAGCCTGCACAGGCTCATCAAAATTGAACAACAACAGAGGGGAACAATGTTGCAGAGTCTGATCAATTTTAATGTCAGCTACAATGTGGAACGGTCCAAATCTGTCCAGAACAATTTGTCCTTAGCAGTATAAAAGAAGGGATCCATTGTGTTTTTATCAACAGCTCAGGCTGATGGAGGCGGTGCGATGGTTTCGGGATATTTTCTTGGTGCCCCTTTTCCATTTAGTACCTATTCACTATCCTTTAAGTTTCAGTGTTGTTCCTGACCATATCTATACCTTCATGACCAGTATGCCTATCTTTTAGTGGATATTCAAAGCAGGATAATGCACCATTGGTGTTAAGAAGACTTCAAAGGCCCCAAAAGTCACAATAACTCAAACCAAAAGATAATTGTAGGGAATGTGGAGACTTTCAGGATGGTTGCAAAGTCAGCAAATATGTAACAACTGTCTGTTGCTACTACGTCAATGTTGACCAAAAATTTCAGGGTCATATTTAAGACATCTTATTGACAAATGTAGGTAGTGAGGAGTTATATTCAGCTGAGCAACATTTTGGGAGAAACTTACTTCTAGCAGTTTTACTTTTTGCTCACAATTGAATGAAACTGTTTTGAAGTAACTCTACTTTTACTTGCGTACAATTTCTGGCTACCATCTTGAATTATTCAACTGATTTACAAAACAAGTTTCATTCTGCTACTCTTTCTTTTTGTCTGCTCACCATGCTGTTCCAGCTGGAGGGCAAGTAAATACACAAACTCATTTAATAAATTAGATTATTAAAAATTCCCTTTATTTCAGTAACTCTATCACCAAGTGAAGGATATTGTATAAGATAACAAAGACTGAGGTTTTAACACCTTTATTTCTTTACTTCTCTTTTCTTTCTCTGCCAGCAGCTCATGAAAATAGAATAGTACATCAAACCAAATATAGAACTATTTTTAAAAACAATACCTGCAATAAAGTTTTTATTTTCAAAATGTACTTTTATTCTGACTAACGATCAGGACATATATTTTAACTTATTGAATATAAGTGGCTTATAATGTTATTGTAAAGTACTTTTCACTGTTCTAGCAAACAGATTATTTTCTGTAAGTAATGGTTTTACATAGTGTACATTTGAGATTTGAAAATATGTGTTTCTTTCAGTTAATTGAGTTAACTTTATTGTGAACAAAAGTTATTTTTTTATGGTTTTACTTGAATGTTCTTTATTTAAAATAGTCTTTCACAAATTATATCAGATTTAGCAGTACTTATCAAGTACACCATACTTACAGAGACTTTGTATTGAATACATTTTTACTCTTACTTGAGTAAATCTTTGATTTTTTTGTTTTGTTTCTTTAATCTGACGCATAAAATAACGTCAGTCCCTTAGGGAAAAAGGAGGGATTCACCCTGATATTAGTAAGGTGTCATCAACAAAGTGTCCAGTAGTAGTTTGATGAAAATATTTAAAAGAAAAAAAAAAGTTACAAATTTTGGTTCTTCAGGTTTTTCTGCTGCGTTCTTCTCTCCTCCAGTCTCCTTGCCCGTTTCCCTTTTTATAACTTTTGTTTCTTTGTTTGATGAAACCCTGCACACTGTGTCAAGCTACGCCAAACTGCCAGCTAATCGCTCTTAAAGGAATCACCTTGTTAGTGTAAAAATACTATTTTATGCCAGTCAGGCTGCATTATGTTTGACATTTTCATGGGTTTAGCAAAAAAGATTGGAACAAATTATGTGTTTCCGTGACAGGCTGCGACAAAGTGCCTAAAGATATAATTTAAGATGGCTTTCCGCGAGTTGCTTGTTATGTGCAGACAAAACGATGGGTTCATCTATCCATCCGAATGCTTATTTGTTTGCATAAAATAAAGGTTTCTTATGAGTGGTTTAATTTAATATTATTTTTTTAATCCTCTGTCAGTTAGTAAAATGCAGCAACGCAACAATAAAGCTGTTCACAAGACCCTCAGAAAACCTGGACATCTCATGCTAAGCTAAAAAGCAGGCTTGTCTCCTTGGCAGCTGCATGTAACAACACACTCTATATGTACCTATACATGTGACTCAATAGCAACAAATAAATGGAGAACTGCACATTGTACTTGACCACTGTGAAACATTTTCTCCCTTGGAGCTCTGCCTTTCTGCTAGTTTCTGGAGCAGCTTTTGAAAGGGCAGCTGGCTTCTTGTAAGAGGGGGATTATTGCTGCTGGCGGCCCCTCGCTCACTAACGCTGACCTCTCCTCTGAGAGTCTGAGCGCCGTGTTTGGCAGAGAGGAGCTCTGAAGATCTCGAGTAAAGGCACATTTCGTGACGAAAGGAAAGACAGGCTGTGCGGTTCGTCGTGTGCCTCAGTTATGAACGGTGTCTCCGGCAGAATTAGCGCTAAAATGTGGCAGAAAATGCTGGTAAAAGCAGCTGGCGGAACAGTGGGGATGCGATGTGTTCAATGTTACTCATCTCGCAAATGATTCAACATTCAGTGTGCAGAAAAGCTAGCTTTACTTGTCTAAAGTTAACACCTCTGCCTAATCAGTAAAATCAAATAAAATGGCGCAAATTGGAATTTCGAAAATAAATTGGCTCAATGGAAATACGGCAACTTTGAAAAAAGCAATTTTTTTGAAAAAAAAGGGGAAAAAATAGGTTTTTCACCAATACAAATGTTTGTATTTCGCAAAACTACAATATACTTTTTTTTGCATTTTTCACAACCGTTTGTATACAGTAGCAACGCGCTTATTTGTGTTGAATCCGTCACTTTTCTGTGAAATCACAGACTACAATTTCCCCAAAACGCTGCATTCGCATCGCTCCTGAGTAGGCGGGGCTTGGTGCTGCAATGCCTGAATAAGACGGCAGCGTCTCCTCTGATTGGCTGGTAGATCATGAGCACTTGCACTATGGCTGAATCCTGTTTACATCCATTCACGGCATTACTTTTGGTGAACAAACTCTTTCATAAGTGATTTTAATTGCGCTTCTTATTTAATGGAAACAACCCAATACGTTTCTTTTCTAACATTAGCAGAATAAGGACAAAGTTTTGTGCACATTTGTAACGGAAACGCAGCTACTGTCATGTCTGAAAGTATAGGAATAAAGAGTTGTGTCTGAGCCAAAGAGGAAATTTGGTTAAACTTTGCCTTTATTTTATTTTTTTTTAAAAGAAGAGTAAAATACAGTTAAGACCAAATGCCTGCAAACTGTGCGATGTGTAAGTTTTTATTCTAATGGTTGACAAAAACCATTACGTCATGTGCTACTGCTCACATTACATCAAATGTAAATACAAATAAAACTAACTTAAATTTAGGTCTTTAAGAAATTGAAATGAAGACTGGAAAGAAATAATCAAGATCTAGAATAATCTAGAATCTAGAAGGATGTAGAGAATTTAGATCCAAATTATCCATGTAAAGATGGATTGTCAGATTTGTCTCTGCATTTTCAAACTTTAAAAAGTTGAGTAGAGAAAAAAAAGTACCGACAGCAGGGGAATCAATAACTATGCCACTAATATTACTTTACTGAAAAAAAGTCTCTTTTTAACAGGATTATTTTTTTTGTATTCGCTGTATAAATATATACTCAAATTAAAGTTTGGATTTGTCCACAATTTTCTGTGCATTAATGCTGCTGCAATAAAAGAATTTATTTGAAGGCCTTCTGCACATTGTGCATTTGTACAAACTGATTTGTGGAAATTTTGGGTTGAATAATTTGAACAAATATCGACCACAAAAGAACAGAAATGGGCAGAGGGTTTCCTGACAGAGGTAGTTTACAATCACAAGGTTATTCTCACCAATTCATCACATCCGATCAGAACCGAAGGAGAGCTATTTGCTAAAGTATTTACAGAATTCAGCAAAGCGAGTTCACAGTTTTTATTCATTTGATGAGTGAAAAACATTGGTAGCACTTTATTTGAAGGGGTGTTAATAAAACTGGCATAACACTGCCATAAAAATCTTCATGAATATTTACGACTGTTGTCATGATGAGCCATTTAGTAAGTAAGGACACTTTTAATGCAAAGTTGCATTAAAACTTGGATTAAATGTCAATTAAAAGTGTCAACTTACAATAATGATAATAATAATTTTAATTTGTCATGTACTTTTCATTAACACAAATCTCAAAGTGCTACCCAGACGTAGTTGCAGAGCATAAAGTCAAAGCACAACGTTGAAAATCAATGATAAAATATGATTGCAACTTTGACTTAAAAGTGTCATTATTTACCAAAAGACTCCTTCATGTTTCATGCTATTACATGCCATGTAGTACCATGACAGGTGTAATGCCACGTCAGTCTTATGCTCACGCCTTCAAACAAAGTGTTACCAAAACGTTTGCTACTCTTTGGTTTGGCTGCCCGACCAGAGCATCACTCAAACATTGTGAGATGTTGACAGTAGAAGTGAGGTCAGTGTGTGAACCAACTTTAGCTGTCCGACAAAAATAGAATTCAGCACAGAAACAAAAAGAAAGGAAAAAAAGACTGAAGCAGTCTGACTCTGAACATTGACTCAGCTGCTATGTTGTTGTAAATTGTGGATCTGAAAATAATCGCCTTCTTTGATCCATCAGAAAGAACTATTCTTAAAGAATAAAAGAAAATTGTGTGTGAAATTGCACCATTATCGTGTTACACGGAAGCGCCGCCAACGCCGGCCTGTTTATGCGCGGCCGGTTGGCTGCTGCCGGGGTGACGCCGGGCTGCTTTCATCCAGACCCAGCCGAGGCCATTTTGAGAAAACGAGAGGTGGGGAGGCGCCACTAACTGTGGCCGTGGCAGCCAACGGGGACACCTGACATATGGAATTAGGTGCCCCGGCTCCTCCTCCCCCCTCCGTCCGACACGTTTCGTCTGCTCTCCGTCCGTCATGTGCAAGCATGCGTGTACACACACCGACAACCGAGGCACAGAAAAAAACAGGATACATAGCCAATGCGCTGTGCGACGCGGACACACGCACTGTCACACGTAGGATCAGACACGGACCAGACCCAGACTCCCCTCAGGACGGCAAACATCACTTCGTGGGACATCAGACGACGTGTTGCATTGCCATGGAATGCTCCTGACCCGTGACGGCTTTGTTTGCTGTCAACATCTTGTCTCTCCACATCATCTGCTTACAAATGCAGACCTCAGCGGGAGCCTTTTGAGGAAAACTACACAACCGGCCCCGGATCCGACAAACATTAGGGAGTGAGGCCGTCTATTAGCATAAGTGTGTGTATGAAAATGATAACGTACCACTGTCCTCTTTTGTCTTGTTTCTTTTAAGTGATCCTCTGCTTGCCCTCTGGGACCATTTATTCTGCTCAAACTGAGACAAGAAAAAAATATGCTCATGTAACTTTCTGTATGTGCAAAACATTGTGGCAGGCCTCACAATGATGTGGTATCCCAATGAGACTGTCTGATGCAGGCCATGACAGCCCCTCTAGGGAAGGAGATTAAACAGGAAGCTGCATGTCCTTGTTCTTTAAAGGATTAGACAAATTTGGAACCTGCTATGCCAAAACTGAACTCCTGGTTGAAGATACCTTTCATGACAACCTCTTGAATCGGCTTCTACTGGGGCAGGGACGGCATTCTAGTAACACTGCATGCAGAAAACAAAACTGGCTCAGACTGTGGGCATTGACTATTGTTTTTTCTCATTTAGAGAATTACAGTCTGGATCGTACAAACTTGTTTTCACTTCGCAAAAGTGTTTACAAAATACAACTTGTCTTTACAGAGGGTTAGCAAGATCTCAAGGCACAAGATGCAACAATGGCATTTAAGTCAACTCTGTCTTAACTCTACCCAGTCGTCACCAACGTGTGATTTGTTTTGGTAAGTCTAAGCCTTTATCACAAATCTCGGATATGAATGTTTGAGACTTTTACTTTGAAGTAAGAAAGGAAGTGGTTCTTTCTAGGTCCTCTTTGTGTTGCCAGCTTAAAAAAGACTTCTCTTAGGGCTAGAGGGTAACATTTGGTTTTAAACCATAAAATCACTGAGCTATGGGTACTCAGCCAGTGAGTATACTGCAGCTGGCAAGCCTTCCAGTTGATTTTTCCAACTCATAGGTCAGAATTTACTAGTTCTGACTACAAATGGAGCCTAGCATATTTTACAGTTTTTCATTTGTTGCCATTGGCGTTGATGAAACGAGAGGCAACTGGCCAGGGTCTCCGCATAAAACTCTAAGAGCCACATCCTGGGAGTTGCTACCCTCCTTCCTTCTTAGTTCTTTCAGTTTTATAAAGAAAATAAAGCTATTAAGTTATAACAATACGTTGTAATAACTTATTAACGGTAATAACTCCAATAACGGTTGAAGACCGAAATTGAGACATACTCTTCAGCTAAACCGTATGAAATAGAAGGATGAATGTATGTTTGATCAAGTAGTGATGCTTGTGTTGTACTTTGTTAAAATAAAGTATTAAACTAAGCAATACTGATGTCAGTAAGGATGCGTGTGTTTTTCTACTCTTTGCGTTTAATTTCCTTTCATTTCATTCTCTGGTAATTTGTTTACTTTGTACCTAATTTCCCCTAAGAGTGTCAAAGAACTAAAAGCCAAGAGCACTGACTGTTTTCTATATAGTGCAAATAAGTTTATCGATCAATTAGGCCGGGCCCCTTGTGGGTTTCAGTGCATCTCAGACGGGAGTGTGAGATTACGTGACTAGAGCAGAAGTCTTGGGAAGAGTTGCCAGTTGCTGGTCGTTTTGCCGCACCACAGGTTGCATCTCTGACCTCTGAAGACTAGAACGGATATTTTGGTAGGTATTCAGAGGTGAGGCTCAGTTTAAATGTTTAGGTTGGTGCCATTAGTCGTGGTCTGCATTTCAGGATGCTTTCACACCTGATAGTCCGGTAGACCGGGTCGGTTGGAGACCATTTGACACACATTTTTCCAAACCGTTCAAAGAACCGGTTCTCTCCCTCACCTGTGGTGGCGCTGCGCTAAGAACCGCTGAAAGAAACGACTTGATAGCCCACTTCCTGCTATTGGAGAGCTTTTCATCTGCTTGGCGTTCACATTTGCATTCGAAGCGAGCCAGAGTTCACTTCAACCGAACCGAAACCTAAGTTTTAAGGGGGACCAGAGTTCTCTTATTTGGTGCACATTAGAGTTTGATTGTGCATTCACACCTCCCCACAAATGAACCGGACTTCCTAGGCAAACGAACTAAGGTTTTATTAAAACAGACTAAACAAGGCTGGCATCAATGCAACCTCAATCTTTTTTTTAACAGTTTTACACTACCTACTACTTAGCCGTGACTTGCAACAACTGGTAAAGACTGCTGAGCTCTAAGAAAAGTGTGCTGCAGACAAACGGTTAGAAGGAAAATGTTGGGGTAATCTTAAGAGAGAAGCTTATTGAAATGGGAGTTTTGACTTTGCCGAAGGTGTCATCCTCTAATTTGCCTGAGGATTCGGTAACTCGGTGCTCACTCTTTGATGTGTCTTTGAACTACGAACAACAAAAAGAGATGTTAAGGTAGTGAAGGCTGTAGGAGAAGGTACTGGCATTGGAACGTCTGCGAGGGCGAGGTGAATTAGATAAAGCTTTCGCTTTTAAAAAACTGAAGCAGGAATCTGAAAGAGTTGAATTGACTTTACAAAGTGAGAAGTCAACGCTAATGAAAGAAGGTAAATTGTCAGAGTTTGAGTGACCTGGCGTCTCACCATGACTCCTCTGATATTATGATTGGTTTACACATATTGCTTGAATTTAGAAGAAAGAGGTTTGGTACGTTTTCATTGTATTCTGTGTTGCTTTTGTGAGTTATGATTGGTCACGCTCGGGACACTTCCTAACCAGGAAGTGACTGTCAGGGCTACTGTGCAATACTGAAGGCAAATGAACTTAAATATAGTGTAAATGGCTGTTTTGGAACCCAAATGCTACAAGTTTAATCCTCCAAGTTGATCTTCGAACAAATCACAAAAGCACCAATCATTTAAGAAATGTGGTATTGTTTTGCAGGTTTCCTCTTATTATGAGACTGATGCATGTCATGCTCATTTGCTGTGTTGGAATTCATGTGGTTTGGCGATTCTGTTATGAAAAGACATAAAGCAGAAGCTTAACATGGAAAACTCTGTTCTTATTTGAGGTTGAGGTTCACAAAACCTTTAAGACTGTAAGAACAAAATGACTTTTCTGTTTTTTGCACTGGAAACAACTCAGAATATTATGGATTAGTTTAACCTAATTGCAAAAACCCAGAGGCCACGTTCACTAATCGGCTAATGCACTAACAGTGGAGCTAATTTTACGTTTAGCGCTTTTGCTAACTTTGAAAACATTTAGCACACCTTGCTTCCCCTAAACCAATTCTCCTGAATAATTTTGAAAGCGCTAATTTACCTAGATGTTTTTGAAACTTTCAGCTGAATAAAATTTGACATCTAGGTTGAAGTTTTGGTTATTGACTCTTTAAAATTCTTCAAGTAGCCACACATTTATATTTATGCTCCTATTTTGAAGTGGGTGAAGACTGTTTATGGAGCTGTTCCTCTTCCTCTCCTCATGCCATAAGAAGACAGTAGAAGACAAGATATGAACAGAGAATTATGGAACATGTAAATTATAACATCAAAATTAATTCGGTGCTCAAGTGTGGCAGTATTTCAAGGGCAGACGTAATTTAACCTGAAGCTAGCGTTTTAGCATTAGCTTCTGCTACCATGTTGGTGTAGCGCTTTAACATCAGCAGAACGAACACTCATGGTTAATGCTGTAGGGTTAGCGCTGTGTTAAAATCTCTTCCTCTTCTACCCAAACAGTGTTATCTTTGCCCGGTATGCAGACTTTCTCACCACACCCTTTTTTGTGCACCTCATTTATTAAAGTTTCCACCTCCGCCCCTCCCTCTTTCATCCCTCCTCGTTTCCACACTTTTTTTTTTTTTTTAACACCCTAGCCTCCTCTAAGACTTTGCTCCCTTAAAGTGTAACAAATCTGCTTTCACCAGGATGCCACTGAGCCAGAAAGTGAAGACCAGGAGTCTTTCAGACTGAAGTCTCCACCAAAAAAAAAAAAAATTGGTTTGAGCGAATCTGGCTAATATAGGTGAATTCAAGCTCATTTGTTTTCCTCCTGTAGTCCTCATAACCTTCTCAAACTTCATTTACGCTCCAAACCCCCACCGGGCAAGCGAAACCAGAACTCATCAGATAAACTAACAAACAGAAACAAAACAACAGCCGTCACATGTTGATCAGCGGTAGGAAAAGGAAAGAAGCATTTGATGAGGACAACAACAACGCAGTGGTAGCGTGGAGGGCGGAAGGAGAGAAGGAGGGGTAAAAATAAAAAAGAAGAAAAAGAATACATTATGATCTGTGCATTCATATTTCTTGATGAAACAAAACCTCGATCCGGATGATGACATGGAAGTTGTCGGTGTTAACAGGCTGCTCTGCTGTTCTTCTTTAAGCAGCAGAGTGCTATCTTTGGAGCACGTTCGGCGGTGAAAAGGGCTGCATTTCCATCATAATAACGAGTGAAAAGAGTGAACTGTCACAAGGCGCTTCCTCCTCTGGCTGTGATGCATGCCCCTCAGTCTGGCCTCGCCGTGCTGACGGATGAGCGGCAGAACGCGCTTCTTTCAATGCCAAAACTGACCCCCTCTTCTGTCCGCCCTCCAACCGTTGCAGACTCACTGCTGTGGCGACGAATGTCACAGTCTTTTCGCTCCGTACCTCATGTCAACAAGAGGAAATATCACGGCCGCATTAGCAGCCCCTCTCCCCGTGTGCTCGAACAATGCCGTTACAAGGGAGCATTTTTAGATAATGGAGATGAAAGGTGATATTGACAGGGCTGGGAAAGGAGGAAGGGAGGTGGGATCCCCATTTGGTATTCAGGTTGCTTGGTTTCGACATCATCATTAATGCAGGCAGAGAGTCCAGCTTACCCCCGGTGTTTACCCATATGCAAAGCTCATGTTGGGAACAGAAATAAGAGGCGCTTTCCTTTGAACAACCACGTACAGCAGGAGGGAGGGAGACACGTTGGAGAGAGAAATTCACTCTGAGCTTCTGAATCACCAGAAATAGGCTGGAAATTCAGGCAGAAATAGAAAAGCGTGATTATGCTTTAACGACTGGTGGGGGAATTAGCACACTGCCAGCAGTGACTCACGGGGTGTTTGGTCTCATTTAAATGTCATATGTTGAAATAACGTTGAGCTTCTCTATCTGCGAAAGCCAAAGCAGGATTTGGAAACGTCACCTCACACTTTCACGGGATGAAAAGTTTCTCCTCCTTCAAATTTTCTTTTTTTTTGCTTTTTGCTTTCCTGCCTGGGATATTAGCATTCAGCTGACCTCCATTCAAGTCCTGGCTCCGCAGTGCCAGCGGCTACAAAGGTAGACTAACTGCACAGAGCTGATGCTCTTAGATGGAAGATTACCTGCCTCAGGAAGGCTGTTTGGTTCTTCCTGCCTTTTGGACCAGAATCTGACTTAATCTGCTTGAATAAAACAGGCGTTTTCTGAGGGTCGCAAAAAAAAATAAAATAAAATAAAGCCAATTCAAAACTACCTTTGAATAAAACAAGGTAGAGGAGGTAATAGCTACTTTCTCTCTCCAATGTGTTCTTCCAAACTTATCAGAAAAGTTCATTACCCTGACATTCTAGCTTATGTTAAGCCCAGAGCGGAGGTCCAGGGCCTACCTGAGGGGAAACGTTCGATGACGGGCTGGTTGTCCACCTGCAGCGTGGCGTTGCCGCCACTGCGTGTGAATCGCACCACATGGTATTTGCCGTCGCTCACCATCACCGCGCTCTCCTCGATGGTGATGTCGTCTGTTCCCACGTTGAAGATCACGCCGACCTTTCCCCGTTCCTACAAACAGAGACTTTTATTGGAAGACACTCAAGACAAATCGGAACTTTGCCCTCGGTTAGTTAGTCCTAAACATAGGTCCCCCTCCTTCCTATTGGGTTATTATGGCTCAGGCAATACGACACAAGGTCCCCAGTTAGTCTCTTGTTGCATGCATGTCTTCAACTGTCAAGCTGTGAGAGTTAAACAAAGATAAGGAAACTGAAAACATTTCCAGGGCTACACATTAAAGCAACTGACTGAGATCCAGATCCTGAACAGTTGCTATGCCACTCAACGAGTCAGGTTAAATTGTTCGGACCTCTTATTGGGTGTACATGTTTGGAGGTTACCATTGCACTGGGGTCTCCAAACCTGGTCCTACAGATCTACTGTCCTTCAGGTTTTAGATTCATGCTGCAACACACATCTGAATTAATTGGTTGAATTACCTCTTCAGGACACAATCAGGCTGGGCAAAGGCCTCATAATGAGGTGGGTAGGAGCAGGAATGCATCTAAAACCTGCAAATGCGTAGATCTGGAGCAGTGTTTCTCAACCTTTTTGCCACTCATTGATTTTTCACTATTCACCACAGGATTCTCTGATCCTGATTCACATCTATTTCGTTGCTCCGTTCTACATCCTGGTTCTCCTGTTTCAGAGTTTTGCGCAACGTGCGGGTCATCTTTTTTTTTTCTTTACCCCCTACAGTGCGGAGCGGTCGAGGAGCGCGTATGGTTGGAGAAAAGAAAACTGTTGTAAACCTTTTAGCTCAGCTATTGTGATGATTAAAATTTAAAAGCGCTGTGGTGCTACCATTTCATACCGGATCACTTACAGCACCAATGTTATCTGTATAAAATGGACGCTCTGTATTGTGGTATCATTCATGGAGGGATTTCTTTATTTAAATGTGTTCATTTTTCTGAGGTAAACACAGTGAGGGTATCGTGATTTTATTCATTACATGTCTATAAGCGCGATATTCCTTTGTCCTTCTATGAAAGAGAGCAACATTGAGATGAACATTAAAACACTTTTTAATATAAGTTGCTGCTTTGACACGACTACATCAGTGCCAAGACATATGCACAAAAATCCTCAATAAAACATAAAATATTAGAAAATCAGACACCAGACAAGTGAATCACAGCAACGTCATCATCCGGTGTGACGCCAGTAGCAGGAGAATCTAACAAACACTGAAGAGAAGGAGAGCAGCCATCAATACAGCTGCAGCCAGGCATGTTTTAATGTTACACAATACAGTTTTAGCAAGTTGCTCAAAGTCTAAACTGGTATTGTTGTGCATTTAAAGTGTAAAGTTTACCTTCGAGCAAACGCCCCCCAGAGGAATCGCAGCGCCCCCCTTTTGTAAAAGTTTCCGCCAGCGCCAGCTGCTGTCCTCTAAACGCCCCGTTAAGAAACACCATCTTAGAACAAGTAAAACCCGACATCTGACAGAAAACTAAAACCATGAAACAAAAAACCCCCACAACACTGACATCGTGACACAAACATCCACAGAAAGAGGAGCTTCCTGTTCTCTATAACAAGATTCTTGCTTTTCTCACTGAAAATGACTTTTTTTCATTTCTCCAGTCTGAACCGTTTGAAAATTAAATGTTCTACAAATTAATACTACCTTTCTTGAGGACAATTTGCATTGGTCAATCAGCCTATTTTACATGATTTTGGAAATTTGAGGGGAACCGGAGTACCCGGAAAAAACCTCCACTAACATGGGGAGAACATACAAACTGCCACAGAAAGAGGCGCCCAGTTAAGAACAAAGATCTCTTTTCTGTGAAGATGCAGCACTGATCACTGCAACACCGTGCCGACACGGGGTGATTGATTGGTCAATCACCCCAATTTACATGGTTTTGGAAATCTGGGAGAAACCGGAGCACCTGGAGAAAACCCAGACATTTATTTTTAATTCAAAATATGAAATGTATGTTGAGGTCTTTGAAATGGTTCAGGACTGTCTTTCTTTTCTCATTGCAAATGAATTTTTGTGTTTCTCCAATCTGAAACGTTTGCAAATTAAATTTTCTAGAAATTAATACAACCTTTTTTGAGGATAATTTACATGATTTTGGAAATTTGGGGGAACCGGAGTAACCGGAGAAACCCCCACTAACATACAAACTCCCACAGAAAGAGGCGCCCAGCTAAGAACTAAGATCTCTTTTGTGCGAAGATGCAGCGCTGATCACTGCAACACCATGCCGACAATTTGATTGGTCAATAACCCCAATTTACATGGTTTTGGAAATCTGGGGTAAACCAGAGCACCCTCAGACATTTATTTTTGGTCCAAAATATGAAATGTAATTTATATGGTTCTAATCTGGACACTTATTGCTAGTTGCTTGTTTTGAATGTTTTCTTGCTTCTCTTCCTTTTCTGGTGTTTCTTGAGTTTCAAAGTGTGTCGTATTGTTTTCCACAGGTGACTGCCTCCACTGGTTCAGGTTAACGTCTGGTTCTTCTCTTCAGCTCCTTGGGAGATGCATCAATATCCTCTGACAGGTTTTCCTCTAACACATGGTCCATATCCATGGCTGCAGGGTCAGAGATGTTATTTTCAGGGGTAGTATCTTTTTTCCCTTTCCTTTCTTGACGCCTGGCCACTTTCCTTCTTGGAGCTCCTAGTTCTTCTCTGTCTTGGAGCTCCGTCTTCAGATTTTCCAGCTCCGTTTTGTAATTAACCTCACAGGTGGAGTACATTTGTTGGAAGGCAGTGAGTTGAATTTGGAGAGCAGAAACATCTCCTTCACATCTAGTTTTAAGTTCCTGATAAGAAACTTTAGTCAGCTCCAGTTCACTT
>CAEFZY010007327.1:0-39876 GCA_903066815.1 Brachyrhaphis roseni | reverse complement strand
ATATATATATAGATATATATATACTTTGTAGATATTTAGCATTTCTGGTCCTGGAAAATGATAGCCTTGTGCCAGCTGATACTGAAAACATGTACATGTTAGAATTAAAAACAAAAGGGTAAATATGATTAGTTTTTTCATACTTTGCAGTCTAACGCACACGTTAGCATTAGCCTGTGTTAGCTGCTAGGATGAGCAGTCAGCTGGTGTTCTATGCGCTTTCTGGATGAAAAATAAACCGCTAAAATATAAACCGCTCTACAAAACGCATCACTCACTCTATAGTGGACTACTGTGTAGAGCGAAGGACCCATGCTCTCATTATTTCCGTCTGGCAGAAAGAATCTGAAAAACCCGAACGTCCTTTGATGTTTATGATTGCATACAAACTGTCTTGATTTTTACCGTCAGTCCAATCCGTTTATGCCTTCACCGGTACTTCCCAAGCAGGTGGGGGTTTTTTTCTTCCAAGCATGTGTTATCAATTTGTAAGGATTATTATGACAAAGTATTGGCGTTCGCACTTATTTATTTAAAAAGGTCATATACTGAGCTCATAAAAGGCTGGAAGCACTTTGAGTTAGAACAGATCTGGAGATCATTTATATAAATGGCACTGCTGCACAAAGTTGACAAAGGTTTCTTTTAGCGTATTAAAAACAAAAACACAAATGTAAGCGTTTGTTGTAAGTTCTCAATTTTTTATTTTATTTGGTGAAGTAGCTGCACTCATTTCTTTCCATATAAATTATTAAGATTATAGAGTCTGTCAAAGCACCAGTAGAGGAGTTTCACAGACAACTACCTGCATAATCCTCTTCTTTTTTTTTTTTTTTTTTAAGAGCTTCTGTTTGCATCAAGAGAAGCCAACTTCCAAATCTGGAAGCCTTTAACCCCCATGCAGAAACTCACACTGATAGTTACACCAGCTGAATGAATCACTGAGCTGTAAAATTTTTCTTTTGGTTCAAATTACTTCAGCATTAGCTCTGTAAATCACACAACTCCCTCTATACAGGACTGGTTGTTTTTATTAATCAGCTCATGTGTGGGATTTAAGAGTTTTTATGCTCTCATACTGCAAGGAATCTAATGTGGGTAAAATATTAAACTTTTCCTTGAAAATGCATCTAAAATTGAAGTTTAGAGCAAAGTTTAGAAAGGAAGCAGGTTTATTGTAGGTCAAAGTGATGAATTATCTTGAAAATTAAAATTAATCTTGAATCTTTTTCCATTTATTGACATTGCAGAGGTTTGTGTGACAGATGAACACTTGTGAAAACCCAATGGGTGTTCTTTACACTTTTGCCAGTTATATGTAACAACTATTTTCTATTTAAATTTTTTTGTTTTACACAAAAACTAAAAAGCAGATGGGTATTTGTAAAACCACCCAACTGCTGCAGATACAGCTAGAGGTCGTCAACATTTTTACCAACGTTGAAAACGTTTATTTGGAATATAATAAATGGATGTTTAAAATGACAAGGAAGCACTTTTTAGTCTTTGTCACAATCCAAAGCTTACCGTCTTGGATGAATGGAGCTAGCCTGTAGCATCTAGCGTGCGTTTTCTGTGCAGGATAAACAACATGGCTACATCCAGGTGGCATTTGATTTAAATTTCTAAAAACTAAGCAGCTTTTACAACTGAAATGTTTCTCAAATAAAGTAGAAATATCTGCAAGAAATGTTGCAATATTTGCACTTATGACTTTCTATTACTCGCAAGTAAGTGTAGAAGTAAAATATACCGCCACCTGCAGGTGGGAGTGGGCATGACTGAAAACCAATGTTTTTGACCATTTCTCTGTTATGCACAAGCACAAAAAAAGATGCGATTTGTTGATTTTGCATAAATTTTTGTGACCGCAGTAAAACTAATTTAGCAGTAAACAGATAAAACCCACTTTGATTTGATTAATCTAACAATATTTAAGCGCACAACTGTTATCTTGAAGGTTATATTCATGCAATACCTCTGGAGTCTTGAGGGCCATATAAAAAGCTATGGCAGACCAGATTTGGCCCCCGGGCCTTGTGTTCAACACATGTGCTTTATGAAGTACATTTTTGAGAGTTGAACCCTAGTCAGTTCTGGGTCTTCATGCTGCAATGAAGGGAAAACCCCTCCAAAGAGAGACAACCTGAATGACTCCAGTGGCTTTGCAGCTTATCTCTGAAGCAGAGGCCAAACCACCTGGAGGAGGAAACTCATTAGAGGCCTGTGTATCCACGATTCCTCCCATCTCGGGACCACAGGTGAGAGTCTGAACAGAGATGGACCAGTAATTTGAGATCTTCGCCTCTTAGTTGAACTCCCTTTTTTGTTTTTCCCCAACACAGACTTCTTAGAGTTCCACTTCTCCGTATATCTGTTGCTGCATCCTGTCACCCTGTCTGAACAAGACACTTTAACGCCTCCACTTTGATCCAGATGAAAGCATTCTTACTTTTATTTTTGCACCACAAAGTGAATCTGTAACAAGGCCAAGGCTGATGGGCAACTTTGAGATGCTTAAAGGTTTTTGTTGGTCTTTTATCCTTGCGTGTATAGATAACACAAAATTCTCTGTCCATTAGTCTTCTTTTCCTGGGTCGTCCAGGCTGGTTAAGCCTCTTTAAACACTGACAATCAAGTGGCGTCCCATTTGAGTTGGTGAATGGACCGAGCAGCCATTGCTTTGGACCCGATCCTGGTCTTCAACTGAGGCAAACCTCTCAGAGTGTGGAGCCAAACAGATGGTATTACTCAGATCCTCCCCTGTCTCTGCAGAAACACTTGGGATAAGTTTCAGGAGCTTTCGTCGCTGTGATGAAAGCAAATATGGCAAACTTTCTGCTACCCTAGGAAAATTATTTAAAAGGGATTTTTTTGTGTGTGTGACTTGATAAGCTGTGTTCATCTGTCAGCTACACCTGAGTTTATTTGTTCTTTTTCCGTTACTTTTTAAAAATCACAGCACACCATGGTGGTCTTTCAGTTCTTGCCTCAGGTTTTTATCCACACCTTAGCTTTGTTTCCAAGGTTGAACTTGAAAGGTTTTTAAACTTCATTGGATTGTAATGTACCTTGAACAATGGACCGGTTCTGCTGTAGGCCATGATCCTTTTGACGCTTTGGTCCCTACAGCTGGTTAAACATGGCCTGGTGTGAGCAAAAACAAGGTTGTTTGCACAGCCTCGTGACATCTGACCTTTGCGGAAAGCCTCTTTCAACATCGGTTGTGTTAATTCACTTAAAGGTGACACAAGAAACAGCTTTAGAAAAGATGCAAAAACCATTTGTGTTTTTTATTTTTCATCATCCTGTTGCAGTATTTAATATGCTTCTAAAAAAGAATAATGATTTACTAAGGGGGCAGATTGTTTAGAACCTCTTGTGGTATTTTTATTTTATTTTTTTAGCAATAATTAAAGTTCTACTTGTTTTATTATCCATCTGGTAGATTAAATGGAGCATCTGAAGCCAGTAAATGAGAAGCTAATGTCTTGCTTGGTGATCTGTTAAAGGAACTATGAGACTTTATGAACTGGTCTGGAACCTTAAGATGAGGCAATTTATTCATCGTGTCCACAAAGAGGTCATGGAGTCCACGCAATTTGTTTGGAAAGTTTGAAAAGTTGAAAATGTTTTACTTTTCAAACTTAAAAATTTATATATTTTTTTTTTTGTGAAAAATGTCTGAGATCGTTGGTGGAAATTTACTCCTCCTTTGTTGTGTTTTCTGCCTACAATCACCCTAATACGCTGTTGTACCGAGAGGCAGAGAATATCTCTATAATACTCGCCTCCATTTATCCCAAAGCTCAAATGAACACCTCCCAGTCAAGGCTCGGTGGTGTTAATTTGACTTGTAGGTGTTAATTTTAACTTCTGGGGCCCAGAAGTGCCACGCATTTCAAAATAAGAGTGCATGAATGTAGCTTAGCTCCACCAGAAAACAAGATGAAAACTAGGTGACAGATTCTGTCGTGGATAACGTTGATATCAGGGTCTCTTAATGATGTCTTCAGAGTTAAAAAAGGAGGAAAAAATTACAATATTTTGTCTTACAAAGGCGATATTGTCCTGTTGCTGCCGTGGCCTGCTGAGAGGTACGCTTTAGGAAGGCAAATGCGAATCCTGGAGAGGCTTTGAACAGTGTTTTAGTTAAGGTGGGCAGGAGGAACCACTTGGCACCACTAACCTGACCGCCTGAACTATTTGGCTTTTCGCCCTCAGCCTCAGATCTGCCAGGAAAAAAACATAGCAGTGAACTTTCTCTTCTAGAGCCTCTTCAGGGCTGATTAAAACTTCTCTGTAGATTATTAGACCATCTGTTTTTATATAAAGTTGAGTTTTATTTTATTATGGCAAACAGATAACACTTGAAGGTTATTCTGCATGACTTTACAGCAGCCCTCCCCTCCTGGACGCAACACTTAGAATGTTTTCATTAGAAAGTCCTCATAAGCTCTTCTGTTTCACGGTCAACCGAGACACATGGAGCCATTTAACCCTCGTAAATCTACAAGAGCACTCCCGTAAACCTCAGCTTAGAGCCGGAGGATGTGCACAAGACTCGAGTTGCTCTGGAAGATGACAAAATGTGACGGTGAATGATATTTAAGTTAGGTTTTGACATGCAGGGGAAGATCGTTCCACAATTTAATAGCAGATACAGCAAAAGCGAGGTCATCTATCAGTTTACGGTTTGTTTTTGGTGCTGTATTAAATATTTTTTTGCAATGATCCTAAATATGCAGGCAACTTGTGACATTAAAACAGGAGTCATGGCCTCAGATTTTCATCCAGTATTCAGAATCTGTGGTATCTGTAAGCACCTGAACACATTACTAACCCTCAAATAACAAGCACTTTTTAGTAATAAGTTGATCTTTTCTGTGTCTGGAAAATGACCTGTTTCAAAAACCTCCAGAATGTATCATCGCAAATCAGCAGGCATTTCCCGTTACCTAGCAACACGAGTAAAGCCCGGCCTATTGCCTAGCAACCCCAGCTGAGCATGTTTGGTCAGCTGGTTTTACCACTGTAGGTACTGTACAATGGCTGCTGGAAAAGACAAATGTTTTGTTGTTGATTTAGCATCCAGAAACCGCTTGCTGCTGTTGGGGTGTGTGGCCAGCAGCAGCTTATTAGGATTTAAAGTGACAGAGGCCCTGAAGCAGCTTATTCTGACATAGAACTGAAATCACATTATCTACAAATGATTTTGTGCATAAAATGTAATAAAAATGTTTCGTATAAGCCGCAGACCTAACCTGACCTCTTCAGGGAAGAATAATAAATCACCTTTAAAATATTTTGTTTTTCTAAAAAGGCAATTTCATAAAATCCATTTGGGAGACAACCTGTAATTTGCGAGAACAAGTTTCTTCATCAGAGGTCGAATTACATCATATTTAAGATTTTCAGTGTTCTAATGTTGTACCTGAAAGACATTATTTTCACATAAGAAATTAATCAAAGCTCACACACAAACAAAGATGCTCCCACTGTCTACATGATTATTTATTAAATAGACAGTAAAGGTAATGTCTAAGACCACCGACACAGAAGAAGAAGCAGATCGGTCTCACTTAGAAACTGTAGACTCTGCTTCTGAAGTGAAAGTTGGATGAAATACAAGAATGCCCTGAACTCACCACCCAGTCCCCTTCACCCTATGTCAGGCCTCACTTTACCTGTAACACATAAAGCTCCCATTGTGTGTGCAGGAGATGCCTTTTAAAGATGGCTTCATTTTTATGAAGTGTTGCTCTTGTGGTTACCATAGTGTTGGAATTGAACAAAGATCTACAAGCAGGATTGTTCTGACAAAGCAAGCGAAAGTTAGCATAAATTGTGTTTAGTGAAAGGTGTGTGGCAGCCGTTCGACCAAACTGCACAAGATACTGTCTCAGCTGGTGATTGGCAAGCTTTAATAATTAACTTCTTTTACTTTTTCCAAATTTAAAATTCCAGAGTTCTGAGTCCAGATATTTCACATTTGTAGACAGTTATAAATTTAAGACAGAAACATATCATGTGGTCAGGGTTAAAAAATTTTTTTTCCCCTCTACAATTCTTCCACCACAGATATCAAATCTACAATTGGATGTTTAGAATCTGCTGAACTTTTTCTATATGTAGGGGTAGTTTATGCACCTCCACTATCAGTTTCAGCCTTAATTCACAGAAATATAATGTCATTTTCTCCAAAGATCGCTCTGCACCACCAAACATGTTGTATTGTAACCTGTTGCATGTTTCATATACCTCTTTGAAGACTGTTGGAAAGGAACTCAACACAATATAAAAACCTACGATTGACTTAAATAATAAATTTCACTAATAACTTGTAACAAGAGGAAATAATCTGCCAAGTGGAACTAGATGTTTTGGTGGGAACATTTTGTACTTTCACACCAAATCTTAAATCTTGGCTCTGCAGTCCACTCCTATACCCCGGTCATTTCTTGATACATAAAGAAGAAGCAAAAACATATATATGGTTCAATTGTGTAATTCTGAAGTCACTACTTTGGCAACTATTCTGCTTGTTGTTGTAGAAGTGGTGGAAAGTTCTTATCACAGCCAAACAGAATTACAACCACGGCACAAAGCCTCTGCAGTAATGAGTACCATCCATTCGCATCGGCTGTTGGGAGGTTTTGACACTGTGGCTGGCATGAAGAGTTATGCATTACATCATTTTTCTGGGAGTAGAACATTATATTTTGATCAGAAATTGATCCACTGGTGGTTCAGACGTTTCAGCTGTTTATATTTAGACTCTGTTTTATGTTTCCTCATGCTACAATCATATTTTTGTGATTAATCTGGATTGCTTTGCAATTAAAAAACACAAAATAGTGTGTAATTGTGACTAAAGGGAAAGGATTCCTGTTCTTTTAGTTTTTTTATGCAAAAATGTGTCACAATAAAGAGAGAAAAACTAGGAATACTTTCTACGTTTGGTTGTTGAAGGATTCTCAGCTGATCCTCCAAACCAGATGTAAGCATTCCCAGAGCATGATGCTGTCACTTCCATGTTTCACCATAGCAATGGTTCAAAATGTTGGTTTTCATCCCTGTGTAGCATTTTGTATACAGACCAAAAAGTTTTAAATTTGTCTCATTTAACCAAAGTATCTCCTTCCACATTTTCTTTCTCTTCTTCGTGATTTGTATCAAACTCCGAACCGGACTTTCTTTTTGTTAAAAGGCCAGGCTGATAGCTAATAGCTAACAGCTCTGCTCTGTTACCATTAGACTGTTGCCATGTTGTAGGTCTAGTTGGGTTTAATTTAGGAGCTTCAGGGTAAAAACAAGAAGTAGTATTTTCATTCCCTCCCTTCACAATTGTGCATGACTTTGATTTGCTCTATGAAAAATATCCAAAACTTGATGTCCTAACTGATTGCAATAGTTAGGATACAATCACAGTTAGTTGGAATTGGTTACAATCCTAACTAATTAATAGTTAGGATACCACTTGACATTCAAAACACTCAAAATCCTGTTTAGGCTCTACCTGTCACACCATATATTGGTTTAATCTTGAATAAAAGCCACTTAACATCGATTTGATTTCTTTCTGACTGTTTCCTCTTGGTGGGATCATGAAAGGTTTGGCTCCTCTGGAATTTCCCTGAAAACATTAAACTCTTGGGATTCATTTCCCTTCATGCTAAGCGCAATTGCTTCAAGTTTTATTTATTTACTTTGCAGTGTTGAGCATTAACACCCCATGCCAGAACAATCAGACTCCTCGTTTGCAACCAAAACCATTAGCAGGGGTTAACTGAGGATGTGTAGCCCACTTTTACTTTGTCAGTGCTGCAGCAAGGCCAGGAATGTAATTTATCACAGAAAAGAGATGTAAGAAATCCCTCACGCCAAGTTTGGATGTGATTGGTGGAGATGTCGCGCGTTGAGGCACTTTAATGCAGACAGGATTTTCTGTCGTTCTGGAGTTGGTTATTATTTAACTTTGTTATGACTCATGTTTTGCAGCTGCATTGAGTGCCTTTGTGAAACCATTCTGTCGATAAATACAACAATTGTGTGGTGACCAAAACTTTCAAAGGGACAAAATAAAGGTTACAAATCGCCTACTGTTTTTGTAGTAAACGCCGTTCAAGCAAAAAGTCTGGCTTTGTCAAAGAAGTGGAGACGTTTTTTTTCACATTTCAACATAATTAATGGTGCATTATCTGGTTTATTTATGTTTGCGTAAAAGATCTTACAACTTGTTGACAACCAAATGCTGAAAAATCTGCTTCTACTTTATGGTTCTGTCAGTATTTCAGCTGATTTCATGACACAAATCAAGCTGAGATTTGGCGGATTTAAAGCTCTGTCAGAACTTTAAGGATTAAAAGACATTTCTTTCTAGAACATACAGCACCATCATTCTGGTCAAATAAAAATAAATAGCATAGAAAAATAACCTTCCACTATATTTATTCAGTGAGCAGAAAAATATGCTAAGAAATAATTTTTACTTTCAATTGTGTGCCCCATCAATATTTGTATCCCTGTAATAACTATATAAATTTCCTCTTGGCAATACACTGCAAAAACACAAAATTTTACCAACTATTCTTGATCTACTTTTGAGTGCATTTAAAATGAGACGAAACTAAAGAATCACTGATTAAAACAAGCTCTTAAATCTTGCTGAAAAATTACTTGCTGAAATATTTGAACTCGAAACTAGATTACAGTACTTGGTAAAATGTTGTGTTTTTGCAGTGTGTTCTCCTTTGTTTCCTATATTTTGAAGAGCAGAGTTAAATTGCTTTCTCTATCTTATACTTCAGTGAAACTAAACATCATAGACATTCTGAACAGCTTAAAGCAAAGTAGAAATAAAATACGATTATTTGAATTTACCTGGACATGGTGGAAGTATTTGGAAGGAGTAGTTGGGGGTTTATTGATTTTGAAATTTGCTAATTTTATTTAAAAAATGTACAAAAATGAAAAGTTTTTCTAATTTTTCCAGTGTGAGGTTGTACTACTGCCAATAAAGATGGAGGACGACGTGTTTAAGAGGCTCACAGTTAACTCACTTCTAAGAATCCCGCCACCTTTTTACATTGAGCCAACTTCCTAACCATGATGACATTTTCATACCTTAAGCAGGTGGAGAACAGGCTCCTCTTATGCTGCTGCTGAATTTTAAAGCTGCATGGGGCAACTTCCTCATCTCTGTTTGCATCTTCCAGCATATGAAGGACTCCTTTGTAACTATTCCTCTTACGGCCTATGCAGGAATATTTCGAAAGAACATTACCATGATGACTGAATGGATAGACTGTAATGCAGAGGAGTAGAAGGATGAGCTGACAGATGATGATGTGAATCCTTGGTTTTTGTTTTTATAGCAACCAAGATTGGAAACAGTAGCAGACATTTTCCCACAGCAAACCCCGTCCTCATGTGTGGCTCATGTGGTTCGCTTGCAGCAGCAAGGTGCTTGCAACACCATGTAATCTTCTTTCCCGCTGGGACCAGTAAATAGAGGCAATATAGACCACAGGCTATCTGTTTTAGATAAAAACCTTTCCAAAAAGCTGCATTGAATTCAGTAAATCTGGTAGCTGGCTGGCTTGAACCCAGTTTCTGCATGTGTTTCTGTTTCTGTGTACACAAGCGTGTTGCCCTGACAAGTGCTTGACTGGCAAATCGTTTGAGACCAACCAGAATTTAGCTTAATGTTAGTGTGTCAGTTTTTATGGTGACAATTTGCATTGAGCCTAGATTGATTGAACAGAAATGCAGTTCATTGCATGATTCTGAAAATTAACTAAGCAGAAAAACCCTGCAGCTATCTTGACATGTTCAAAGATTTAAACTTTTTTGGCTACAACCAGCTGGTGGACAGCCTGTTTGATTTTAAAATTGACTTACTATATTTCTCTCTGCATTTTAGACCTCTACCTTTTTGTGATCAGTCAGCACAAAAATGTTTGTAATTTCTTCCCTGATCTGAAGATTATAGGTGAATGTAAGGTATTTTACTTAAGTTCTTATGATTTTTTTTAAATTACTTTTTATCTCACAGGGTCCAAACTTTCAGTTTCCTCATTATTGTACAAATCCTCTTGCAGAGTTTGGTTATGTTTATGTTTAGCATCAGCATCAGCTGCATCAGCTATTCTTCCTGTGGTCAGCTTACATAAAAAAGATCACATTATAGATGAAGCATGAAAATAAAACATTCCATTTTCTGTCAGTTAAATAAAGACACAATCTTTCGTTTAAGATATGCAAATATTTTAGATTTCTCATGCATTATAAAAATGGATACCTTAGTTTAAGGTGGAGTCTATACTGTATTCTCATTCGTAAAACCTATACATGTGTAACATTTTTATATTGGTAAATATATTTTTCTTACTGAAGGAATCCATCTTGTTTAGAAAATATTTCTTTAAATTATTTAATTAAAAATCTGCTGTTTGTATGCAAGTAGAAGAGAATTTGCCATGTAGCATACGTTTTGTATTTTTATTTTTAGAATATGAAGGAAGTGTATAAAAAGCTTCAGGTTTCTTCTGAGTACTCACAAAAAGTATTGAAGTATTTTAGTTGGTGGCACCAGCCAGATCCAGACGACTTTATGTCTGACGGTTTTTTTCCTGTCCTTTCCTTTGGACTCTTGCAGGCTTGGCACCTAAGCTCAGTTCAAACACAGCAGCTTTGTGCTGAATGAGGTCTCACTCATGCAAATATACATTTACAATTTAAATACCCTCGCTGTGTGGTCTTAGCAGTTTGTCTACAACTTCCCCCATTCGTTACTGTCAGCGTATTTTGTCCTCTACCAGTCAAACTGTGATCCGTTTCATTGACATACCGACATATTGTCTAGCTGAAAGACACTTGAGAAAAATGTTTATAGGGAAACTTTCGTCTTTCGGTATTCATGTGGACAAACAAAAATACTTTTTTTGTGAAAATGTTGATTAGCCCAATCTCTAATCTGATTTATAACCTCATAAGGACATATTCGTCACAGTAACATCAATTCACTGCAAAAATAAAAATCTTCCACTAAATCAGATAAAATACTAATTTCTGTCTGTCAAAAATGTTTTAATTTTGAAATTTACTGGATTTACCTGAACAAATCGTCTTTGTGATGGATATTTTGCCCCTTGCTCAGGATTTATTGACAATGCTGTAGAGGCAATATGGCTGAAAAACGCATCGCAACGTGAGCATTTCATATCGGTTGAAATCAATAATAATAGATTAGTTTTTTATTTTAGATATCTGGAATACTGCCAAACTAGCGATGTGACTTTTCCTGTTTCATTTTCTCCTTTTTCTCCCTGCTGTTCTTTATTTTTAAGCAGTTACAAAGCATAGTGGTCAAACCTGAAACTGCTGCTGCGCAAGTTACTCTAACAAGATGTTGCTAGGTAACCAAAGAGTGAGTGAGGGAGTCGTTGCTAGGTAACCGAAGAGTGAGTAAGTTAGTTGATTCTACCGACTTTGCTTAGTTGGCTGTGAGAGTTTGAGTTTGGCTTTTTTTCTGGATCAGAGATCTATGGGACGTTGATATTATGTTTCTATCGCAGTATATATTGTTTTTGATTTATTGCCCAACCCTGTATGATAGACATGTTTAGTAGTCAAATGATTAGAAAACGACTGGTGGTCAAACAAGTCGTCTTTTTCCCAGGAAAAGGGAGTTCACCTCATCAAGCTGCTTTAGTCATTCAGTGATTTTTCAGCCTTAATCCCATGGAAGCAAACTCTTTCGTGAGAGTCTTTTACTGTAACCCTCTTTTGTTGTGTTCCAGTGCAGGTGGTGCACAAATTCATCCAAGCCTGATTATTTTCAGTGACAACGCCCTGAGTTTGATGAGGATACAATCCCAGAATGCCAAATTCCTTGATTACAACTTGCTGCAATGTTATCAGTTAAACATAAAACGGGACGGACCCTTGCTGCGTTGCGAGAACTTCGCCGAACGCGGAGGCAGCGGCCCCCGTTTCCGTGGCGACGTGTTCGGCCGTTCGGCGTCTGACCCAGAGGAGCAACATCTGCGGTGAGGTCACACCGAGGAGCCGGAGCTCGAAGTGACGAGTCGAGCTGTGGGAATTCTCACTGACACACTTTGGCTGCGAAGAATATTGAGCAAAGTTCAAGAAGCAAAGCTGCCAGGAAGCCAGTCACCAGTTTCTGATTCCAGGATTTTGTGTTTGGAATCCGATGTGGGTCAAAGAGGACTTGGAAAATATTTCCTACTTCAGCTTGAGCTTAGATAAATTTTACAGTATCAGCAGAATAATCTTCTTTACGCCATACAGCTTCCAAGGGGTTTTAAGACGCTTATATTTGCAAAAAGTACATATTTAATAGTTCTTGGGATAACATTTTACCCTTAATTTTTAAGTGTCTAAAATTAGGGGGTGGAAAGCTTAGAAAAAAATATATTTTGAGGGAATAATACAAGAGCATGTTGAGAAAGTCAGATTTCTTTCTACCCTCATGATTTGAATTCTCTGGTGTTGTAATGAAAAATTCAGATCAAATCCCGTAAATTCTTTAAATTAAATTGACGAGACTTAACCGTCTATCAGAGACACTTATATTTTACTCTGATTGAGACTGAACTATTTAGAAAATTCAGAACAGCAAATGTTAAATTGGCATCTCAAAATACTTGCTGCTATAATTGCAACAAAAGTTGGCTCTTGCAGTTTGTTTTCTAAAAACTGTTCAATAAAATCCCCCCAAAAAAGCTGCATTTTTAAAGCAGAACAGTTTAAATTACAGTTAGTTGTTGTTGTTTTTTTTTTTTTTTTACAAGCCCGATTAAACTCTACAGACATTTCTCCATTTAGAGTTCAAGTGAAAGTCTTGGTGATATTTTTCTCTTCGTAATGCACTTTACACGCAGACAGGCACACGCCATGCGGTGAGTCTCATTTGCAGGAGCTGCCACTGCACAGCATGCATGCGGTGGTGCAGGCTAATGCTTTCCAGGTGCCCAGAATGCATAACATGCAGAAGAACAGGCCATTGTTTCAGACGGGCTTCCTTATAAGGAGAACCAGGTGAGGTGAGGAGAGGTGATTGAGGATTCCTGGTCTGCTTGTTTAAAAGTAAAACTTCAGCTCCTGCTTAAACACTCATGAGGAGAAGAAAAATCTGTAGCAGTTAATGTCAGAGGAGGTGATGAAATGACACTGGACAGACGGAAACCTCTTCTTGGTCTACTGGTTGGCTTTATATGGTGATGATGATGATGTCAAATGTCAGAAGTGCTGAAGATGGAGTCAGACTGAGATTAGAGATTAGCGTGTTCTGGTGTGATCCAGTAACTATGGGAGGGAAATGAGCATCTGTCCTTAAATATGTCGTGTTTGATTCAAATATGCAGCTGCAATACTTATGCCAAACAAGGATTAAGTCACTGATGAGTGAAAAATGAGCTGTAAGCTACGATTGAATTCAAAATCCTTTTTTTTTTTTGCTTTCTACTTTGCCAAACTTTGCTGTTTATGTTTTTGTAACTCAACCAATAGTTGTATTGTTATGTTGTATTGTTACCCAAAAGCAAAGCGACGTAGCAATCATCAGGGTTAGCGCTCCGGTAAAATGTTTATTCATCATTCATAGAATAACTGGAACAATTATTAAGCACCAATAGAAAAAAAGGATAATTTGGAGTAACACATTCATTGTCGAACTCTAAGAACATCTCTAAAAGTTTTTTCCCCCCATATTTCACAACAAAAGCACAAAAGTTAGTTAGCAGAACTTCTTTTTACGTGTTGTAGTGACCTACAACGTAGACATAAAAGTACTGAAAACTCAAGATAATATTTAGCATCACAACTACCGACTTAATTTATTGTTCCTTTATGTCACACTTTATTTTTCAAGAGTTTTCAACTGAAAATAGTTTTGCATCCCAAAAAATATTGTTTTCTTATAGTGCAGGATCCTACATTTCCAGATGAGCTAAAGCTATTTTCAGTATATTTATTTTAAGGGTCTTTTAAGTTCCTGTGAAGCAAAATGAAAGATATGTCACATATAATACAACATCTATCTTTACAATTCAACTAAAAAACAACTGAGTTGTAGGACAGGACTGAACGTCGATCCTGGACTTCTTGTTTTCTTGCAAAACCCTGTAGAGTTTATGCAGAAATTGACTATTATTCCCCTGCTGGTCTAGTCTTTGTTAGTGATGTGCTGCGTTGTTTTTGCTCCAACTTGCGTTTTGAAATTGTGACTAAAAGTTGAAAAATGGTCTGGATGTTTTCATAAGGCCTCTGTCTTCCAGCTCTGCTTTTTAGCTTGGCCATGTGGAGAGCAACAGATTGTCGAACACACCGAGTGCGACCAAAACTGACTCCAGCTGTTTCAGTGCTGCTGGCGATTTCTTGGCAGCCATGTTGACTGCTTCACTTGCCGCAATTTAAAAAACTTTATTCTTGCATTATTTCGACTTTACGCTCGTACAACTTTATTCTTACAAATTTTTTTAGCATACGGTAATACTAATGCTCCGTCTAACTACTTAGCACCAAATTAAATATTTAATTAGGAAACTAAATATTTTGCTCCAAGCTATTTAATTAGCAAGCTATGTAGTTAACAAGCTAAACATTTAATTCCAAACTAAATTCTTAAATAGAAAGCTAAACTTATAGTGACGTACTTAGTTTGCTAATTAGTTAGCAAGCTAAATGTTTAGCTAAATATTTAGCTTGCTATTAAATATTTAATTAGAAAACTAAATATTTTGTTCCAATTAAATGCTTAAATGGGAAGCTTAATATTTAGTGATATATTTAGTTTGCTAATTAGATAGAAGACTAAATATTTAGCATAACTGTTTAGCTGGTAAGTTAAATATTAAACATCAAGATAAATATTTAGTTTAGTAATTAAATGTTTAGTTTGAGACTGACATTTATAAATGAATGGATATCATTGTGAAAATACAACTTAATGAATAAAACCAGATTTTTTTTCTCTTATGACAGACAAAGTAACCCAAATAATTACTTATAATTTTTGGCTGTGTGGCTTTACAGATGGAACCATCGACCCAAAAGCATCTGTCCTCTTTTATAATCACATTTTGTTTTATTAAGCTTTGAATGACCAGCTGGAAACTGCGTCATTTTCTGCTACATTTATACTTTGAAGCATGCATGAATGCATGTTTCCCAGACTGGAGTGAATGGCATCACTGGGTGAATCCCAGTAATGAGAAACTGCTAATACAAACTCCACTTCCTGCTGTCTGGAGTCTCTCATTCTCAGCATTTTCCCAAGTAGCAGCTGCCAGTTTCCATGTAGCTTTCTGGTCGACCAGCTTGTTTTCTTCTGGGTTGAAGGTGGCCAGTGATGACCTCTGAACTCCAGTGGAGGACAAATGCTTTTTTTTCTCCTCCTCTTACACACTTTCCACCTCTTCTGTTTGTTTTGTGGCAGATCGGGGTTCTCAAAGCTCGTTGGATCTGACGGAGCTGATCGGCGTTCCCCTGCCCCCCTCCGTCTCCTTTGTCACCGGATTCGAGGGCTACCCAGCCTACAGCTTCGGCCCGGGTGCAAACGTGGGCCGCCTCACAAAGTCGTTCATCCCAGATCCGTTCCATCATGACTTTGCCATCACGGTGACGGCGAAACCAACCACACGGCGCGGCGGTGTGCTTTTCGCCATCACAGACGCATATCAAAAAGTGAGACGATATCTGTAGCTGCTTTTCTGTTACAAATGTGCAGAAAACCTTATTGATCTTCTGCTAATGTTGAAAAAATTAACATAAACAGAAGTGGTGTTTCCATTAAATACAAGATTCAATTAAATTCACACGATAGGGCAACAGAAGCCATACTGAGACATTCTCCTACCACTTCCTGTCGTCTTCTCCATCATTTCCAACAGTAAGATCCAGTTGGGATGCAAAAAAATGTTTCCGTTGCAATTTTGTGAAATTATACTGGTGTTTTAGGGCCGTTGTAGATTTAAAGGAGTACATTTCGACCAAAAAACTCTACATTTTGAGATAAATCTCAGACATTTTCTAGAAAAAACAAGAAATTTCTGAGCCTGAAAAGTAAAAAAAAAAAAAAAATTGCTAGAAAAGTTTTAAGATTAATCTCTGAAAAGCTTTTGTAAATTTTCACAATTTTCTAAAAGTCAAAACTTTTCTACTTCTGAGACTCAGAAATTTCTTTATATCAACATTTCAGAGTTTTTTGCAGAAATTTACTCCTTTCTTAGAAATGTCTCTACAATGTCCCTAATATGGCATCGTAGAAAATACAACTCATCTTAGTGAAAAAATTTATTCCATTAAGTAGAATTATTTTTGTAATTCCAACTTGCACAATTATATAGTTTGTGGAAACGCAGTTGTTATTTTTCAATGATTCCTGTTTGCAGTAATTGATCCATCAGTACCCATCTGGTTGATGCCTTTTTTTGTTTTGGTTGCATTGATAAGATCGTGCAGCTAGGTGTCGCCCTGTCAGAGGTGGAAGACGGCGCCCAGAACGTCATATTGTACTACACCGACCCAGAAACCAGAGGTGGGACCAGAGAGGCAGCCTCTTTCAAGATGGGGGAGCTGACAGGACGCTGGGCGAGGTTTACCCTGACTGTGCAAGGAGCAGAGGTGAGCGGGAGCAATTTGTGTCCTTTTTAACGACACGGAGGATAAAAACTCACATGTTCAAAAGTTTGTCCTGCTTTCTGTATATCGAGTGGTATCTAGTTTCTCTTTTATTTCTTATGCCTGGACTGAATGTCGATATTTTTAGCATAAAATTTCCACATTGTTGTCTTCAGAATTACAACAAACTGAAATGAAATTAGAGAAGAACCAGCGTGAATAATAGAACGTGTTTCATTTTAGTTGAATAATCCAACGTCATATCTGAACCGTGCTTCGCTTTAGCTCTGAGGAATAATGAGACTTTGACATTTTTCATAAATAAATTACTTTATCAGAGACAGAAGTTATGCTTTTTTTATTTATATGGCACAAGAAATATAATGTATTCTTACTGAAGCAGTCTTTGTTCTGTTGAGCCGTGAAGCTCTCAGTAATGGCTTTGAGGGTTTTTTCTTAGAAACAAAAAAATAACACGAGCTGGTTTAATTTTTAATAACACAGTGAGAATAATAGTCACTGAATCTTAAGTTTCTCATTAATAAATATCAGAGAAGAAGAATAAACTTTTTTTTCTAGTACAGTTGTTCAGACTGTGCTTTTATTTACAATGCCTACAAAAAGTCTTCACCCCTTTTTACTCCTTTTAATAATCGATTATAAACAATAAGATTACAACAAATTCACAGAGTAAACTTTAGAGATTTTCGCACTTTTCAATAAACATTTCTCTGAGTGTTTTTTTCCGCTTATTTTGAAACTATTTTCACTGACTACTAGGACCTCTGTTGAATTAGGTCAGTTATGTTAAAGACGGTGAATCCAACAGTCGCTTATCTTATTTTAAATGTTTTTATTTAATTATAATTTTGTATAAATAAGCTGAAATTAAAAGTTTTTTTGTAAAATAAAGAAAGCACATTTTGTTGATCATGATTGACTTATGAAAGCAATAAAAAGTGTAAACCATCCATGGGATGAATATATTTTATAGGCATTGTGGCTCTTCAGATTCTTAGTACACACTTTCTATGTTCATATCTTACACAAGCAATTTTAAAAGTTAAACATTTTTCAAAATTACTATAGAAGTTGATGTGCCTAATTTACAACTTTTGTCTTCTATAATATATTTTCTTTCTATAGAAAGTATTCCTGTCTCAGTACTTCTGTGATTGTTTCTGTCTTCTTCTGCAAAAACAGAAAATCTTACCAAGTGTTTTTGTTTAGTTTTTAGAGCAAATATCTTATCTGAAATAAGACCAAACTAACTTATAAGCAACTTTTCAGAAAGGTGTAGGAGCTCATTTTAAGCAAATAACTCCTTAATATTAAAGATAAATACCAGTTTTGCTGGTATTTTTCATACATTATAGTGAAATAATAATCTGCTAATGGATCTAGTGTGGTAAAGTCAATATTTAATTCAGTCTGATGGCTGTTTTGTATCATATTTTGGCTGAATGAATGTAAGCATGTAGTTTGTCTTTAAATGTTTCTAGTTTTCCTTGTCATTTCTGTTGTCCTGTCCCTTTAGATCCGCCTCTACATGGACTGTGAGGAATACCACAGAGTGGCCTTCACGAGGAGCGCCCAACCTCTGACCTTCGAGTCCAGTTCCGGGATCTTCGTGGGGAATGCCGGTGGAACGGGTCTTCCTCGGTTTGTGGTGAGTCTTTTATTTACCGTGCAAATGTGTGCATGAGTGGAAAGTAAAGCTGCTTCCCACCCATCAGTTTTAGTAACAGAGAGCCCTGTACGAAGCGCCTGCTCTGTTTGTTCTTAGACGTGTTTGACAGCTGCTAGTTTCGCCCCTCATTCCTGATGTCAGTGCGTTTGGATCAGTGAGTTCACGGCGGCGACTGAATCCAGACCCAGAATGCAGACAGATGTGATGTTTGGGCGGTTGTCTCCATTGCATTTTCTGATGTGAACACAGTCATCTTTGTTGGCAGCTTTACGGCCACCACAAGAGACCCCAGAATGAAAGACCACATGTGTCTGAGTGCTGCCTTCTCCGATGAGAGCTCATAAACGGCAAGCTGTTTGTGATTTACAGGTTTGAAATATGGCTGAGCGTCTCTCTGAGACGTTGAATTGAACCTAATCACTGATAAATATGCTAGGTTAGAAAGCCCAATCCCCCACAGTAGCTGTTAGAAATACTCAGGAGTTTATCTGATTGGAAGTGCAGGAGGTGCAATCAGCCCTCAGTGTTGTTGTAAAGGACAATAAAACAGTAAAAGTTTCAGGGATTTCCTGACAAAATGCATTATTTGTCTAATAATAGTGGGGACATATCACTTGAGGTGAACTGAACATCAGTAGTTTGTTTATAGTTGGCGGTTTTTCTAGAACTGATTTGATCTTTTATCAGGATCATCATCAAAATCTCAGGTTTATATTATGAACACCAATAAACCTTCTGAAGATTAGATCATTTTTACACATTTTAAAACCATTTTTTGTCCCCCAACTGTCCATTCATTCTTACATCCTTCTTTCTTTTAATCCACATGTGTTAAACTCAAGGCCCGCGGGCCAAATGTGGCCCGCCGTAGCTTTTTATGTGGCCCTTTAAACTCCAAATTACATCAATAAGTCCTTCCAGTTTTTCACAAATCTGCAAAATTCACACAAAATCAACAGATCCCTATATTTTTTCTGATTTTGATGAAATTTTCTCAGAATTGGTTAAAATCTTTGGGTTTAAGTGACTACTGCCGCAGCCTTACTTGATGTCAAGTTATAGTCTGTCATTGATACAGTAGGAAATAAAAAGTCACATTTATCATCATACATTAGAGCAAATATTGTAAAAATTTCATTTCACCACAAAATCTTGTCATTTTGATTGTACAGAAAATTTAAAAACAATCACAGAATTTTGGATCAACAACTATTTATTGATATTTTGACAATTTAATTGGTTTTATCTATATATTCTGTCAGAACCGGCCCTTCAGGAACAGTCAGACTTTTGATATGGTCCAAAATAAAAATGAGTTTTAATCTATCCAAATGTCCATCACATCTTTTCATTCAGTTTTCTACCTGCCCAACCATCAATCCATCAATACATCCATCTGCGCATCCTTAATAAGTCTTAAATTCATTAATCTAAATTCATAAGTTGGTTATTTAAATTTCGTCATTACCAGCTCACGTTTGCTGACTGGATAAAGTTTGTTTTCGCCACCAGCTCATTATGTGAAGCTAGCTGCATTATCTGCTAAAAAATATTTAAGGTTAATATTTAAGATGCTGCTAAGAGCCACAAACAAACCCCAGAAATTTGTAATTTTGCTAATTATGATTGCCATATAGCAGGATCCCCCATATTTAGCTTTCCTGTCTTAAATTTTATTCAAGTTGGCATTAAAACTTGGTGAAACCTGCAGATCCTCTTTTGTCCATCCATCCATTTGTCCAAACAGCTGTCAGCTTGTTTCCTTCCTGTCTCTGGTTTATTATTTAAAATATCAGCCCTGTATAAACATCGACCATAATTTCATAGTGAATTTGGAACATTTGTAATTTATAAACAGGAGAAAATGGACTGACTGACATGAAAGATGGGAAACCTTCCCTGGCAGTTCACTAAAGCAAGTTTATGCGACGAGAAAACTATAAGTTCTTAGTGGAAAGAGGAGAAAAAAAGGTTCCTGTCGTAAATGTTTTATGTGGTTAACATGTTATTAGAGAAATCTGAGAAGCTTTCAAAAACCTTAGAACCAAGGAAGGGGTTTGTTTTTATTGAAGGATCCTTTTTTGGCTTTAGACAGGAGTCCATTTACATTTGGAACAATCCATCCAGCAGTTGTCTTTCATTTCCAGTTGAGGAATTTAAACTAACTTATGTGGATTTTTAAAATCTAAACCAGCACCATCTTTCTCTAAACTCTTTAAATCCTTAAAAATACAACTCTGCTTTTATTTTCAGGCATTAAATTAGAATCATTTCAATCTATACTACTGCTTATTTCAAATAAACTTTGTATTGTTTAATCTGTTTCAATCAAACTCCAGTTCATTTGTCTGGAAAGTCCAGTTTGTTTGGTCTGCCTCAAACTTAAGTCTTGGCTTGGTTGAAGTGAAGTTCAAAGGTCTGTATGAGTGCCAAACAGACCAGAGACTGCTCCAAAAGTAGGAAGCAGGCTATGGCGCAGGGCATTCTGGGTAAACACAACCAAAACAAACGTGTGGCTAGCGCTAGCGAGAGGAATGGCTTGTGTTCTTTTACCAAAGAAAGAAAAGAGAAATCCTACAGCTGCTGAAATCTGACGCTACCCCATTTTTGTTTATATTTTGTGAAGAAGGAAGTGGAACTCAGTGTCTTCTTCACAGGTTTTTATGTCGTTTCCTGCAATAGTTCCTGGTGCAGCGCCCTCACAGGCGAGGAGGAGAATTGGTGTTTGAATTAGTTTGGATTGTTTGACACAGTCCAGTGTGAAAGAAAACCGCAGCAAGAGAAAATGTAATAAATGTTTCAATTTTGGTCCTGATAGTCTACCGGACCATCAAGTATGAAAAGACCCTAATTTTATCAAATGCAAGGTTTAATTTCCTACTTTCAAAACTTAAAATATTTTAAAAAGTCTTTTTTAACACTGGGTCTAACTTTTTATAAGTTGGACGCTGTGACCTTTCTCTGTATAGTCGTCATTCTTTGTCATCCATCATTGTGATATTTTTATCTTTTTTTTTTCCAACCTTGAGGGAAAGAATGTAAAGTATTCAGACTGCTGTACAACCAAAGCATCTTCATTTTTTTGTACGTCTGACTGTAAAATACTGTTTGCAATTAACTTTGCTTTTATGAAAACTATAAATTACATAGCATTTTGTGAATGAACTGCTGGATTCCTTCCATTCAGGGGTGATTTGCATGTCATACCTTTGCTATTTTACCATTTCTGTTCCCTAACTAAACAATAAGAGGTAGATGCTCGGTTATGAAGATTAAATATGGTTGCTAGAAGACAAGAGATCTCATTCATAGGTTCTGCCGCCTCTTCAGAGTAAGCCCCGTGTATTTCATCACTCCTCTGCCCCGCTGCATTCAGACGAGGAGGAGCAGTAGTGTCTGTGAAGCTGCTCAGTGTTTGAGTTGGCAGCTCAGTCAGAGATCATCTCTCAGAGAGCAATAACAGGCCTGATTCAGCAGTGGCTCTCTGCAGCCGTAGCCTCACCCGTGGCTTTGGATGAACACACAGGAAGAAGAAGGAACAATAAAAGTTTAACTTGGTCTTACACATGGTCTCATTCCAGCTTTCCAGTTTGATTACATCTGTGTCCAGCAATTTATGAACCCACTGCTACTGTTGAAAGCTTCCTTCCTAAAAGTGAAAAGTGTTTTCGTTTTGATAATAAGGTAAAGATCCTAAGGACACATTAGGTTTAGAGATAAAGACGCAGCATGAAAACATACACAGTATTATTTAGGGGTTTTCCAGGTATTAAAATGTGAGTAAAGGAAATGAAAAACATCCATCCATCGGTCCACCCGCCTGTTTCTTCATCCAACCATCTGTTAGTCTTTGCCTACGTTTTGAAATAATTGCAAATGGCCGTTTAAACTACAAAAACTTGTGCATGCAGTGCTAACTTCTAACTTCTTCCTCTTCTAAGGAATACATGTTTTGTAAACAAAACATAAGTCTTTACCTCACTTTTAATGTAACTGCCAGTGGAAACTTCTACATTTCTGCTTTTCTAGATTCCTGTGGCAGACAGCTGTGCTGCAGCGTTGATGTTACATATAATTGTTGTCCACCTTCAAGGAAAAAATGCATTATAACCAATCCGATGAACCTTTTAGGCAGTGGAGATTAATCTACTGCTTTTCTATCTTCCTGCTTCTGCTAGCTGTGCCACAGTTCTGATGTTAACTTTCAAATTGAAGATTCGGTTTCAGCTTACAGGAGAAAAAAAAATCAGCCAACTAAAGAATTTCTTCCTAATTCCTGAACTAATGCCGCTGCAGTACTTTTATCTCAGTTACAAAATCATCTAATTATGAAAATTATGGGGGGAAAAAATCTATAATTTATGAAATGGGAATTCTGCATATTCAGAAGAAAATGGATCTTATATCTTTTGGAAACTATCGCGGGTGACGTTTACTTGTTTTTTCAGAAAGAAAATATTTTCACCACCTCAGATTGTTATTTAATGTAAGATTTATAAATCAAAGTCATGCCCCATTTGGATCCTTGGACCCAAACTGTGTTATGATTGTTTACATTCTTTTAATTAATTAGCTGAACATGCAAAGCAATGGATTGAACGAGTGAATTCTCATGTGAAAGCTGCAGAATGGATTACGTGGCACCTTCTTTGTTTCAGATGTGTTGTTTACTGCACAAACAGATGTCTGTGATTTGGCTCGCTCCATCGGTTCTTATCCACCCATTCCTCTTCTTTCTCTCCATTTGTTCCATCCGTCTCTGTTTATCACTTCTCTACCACATCGTGATTTCGCAGGCAGTGCCTTGTTCCATTAAAAACAGGTGTTTGTCTTCTGGCTTCATCTTTACGTCAACAAATTTGGCTGAATCTCCTTTGTGAAGACTTTTTAGACTTCATTCCCACCTGTGTGATCCCATAATGCAGCTTAGACCACCTTTAAGGCAGTAATCTGTAAATAAACAGGAAAATAAAAAATAATGTTGCTATAATCTAAGATTTACAGCTACATGTCCAGCATTTGACTCATCTGGACATCTTTAGGGCTCACAAATTAAAGTCTAAAATTTCCCCCAAAGTTTTATTTATGAATTAAATCAATGTACAAAAATAAAAGTTGGTTAATTTTATTGCAGACCAAAGCAAGAACCACAATTACAGCTGCCAGTATTTTTCGGTCTCTCTCTTCTGGCTTTACACGTCATAAAACCTTTTATTTTGTCCTATTTTTCTTTGCAAAATAGCCCAAGCTGGGTCAGGCTGCATGGAGAACCTCTGTGTGCATAAGCAGCAGATTTAAGTCTGGACTTTGACTTCAATGCCTTTCCATTATAAATGTGCGCAAAACTTTTCCGATATAATGCTGTCAAAAAAATAAACATTTTGCAATTGCTGTGTTTCCATTAAATAAGAAACATAATTAACATCTAAAAAAAAGTTTGAATATTGATGAAAAAGTAACATTTTCACTGGCAGATTCATCAATATTAAGCAATTATTGACTTAAAACAAGCTCCCATTTCTTGCTGAAAAGTCATTTTTGTCTTATTTCAAGCCCACTAAGATATTTCCAATACAAACTAGACAAAAACACCTGGTAAGACTTTGTGTTTTTGTAATGTTATGAAAGGTTTAACTCCACCTGTGCAGTGAGAATCCAGCTGATGGTGGAAACCTCAAAACGAGGCAATGTGACAATGTGTTGCATTTGATTGAATTTAGAGTTATCAGAGTAAATGAGGCGAAAACCATGAATCATTTCCTTGAGCTGCACTGATTGTGGTCTATTACCTTGAAGTTTGCGGTTTTTGAGAAAGGTTTGGGGCTCCAAGTATAAATATTAGAGACATTACAGTTAAGCATCCATAAGAAGCGTATATGAAGCATTAATGTTTATCGCTCTTCACCGTCTGCAGGGCTCCATCCAGCAGCTGGTGCTGAAGTCGGATCCCACAGCTCCAGATGACCAGTGTGAGGAGGACGATCCTTATGTGAGTAAAAACTCTGCTTCCCTCTGCAGGAGCGAAAACTGCTCAAAAACCCATGGTTAGTACGCCCTCTGCTGGTGGGAGTAGAGTATTGCAGTATACTCTGTGAATATGAAATAATGAAAACAAGAAGCAAAGTAATATTTTCATTAACTAAAAAAATGAAGACTTGGCAGAACTAACTGGACTTGTATGTATTCACAAAACTACTAATATGCAGAGAAAGTTTATTTTTTATTTTCTAGATTCCAGTTGGGTTTTTCTTTCAGTTGGTTTATCAGAATGGCCATAACATAAAATAATTTACTCAGTAAATATGTGTAATTTAAATTGTCACATTTTAATTTTCAGAATAATTCAGAATATTGGATTTTAATTACTTTCTGTGAGCAATAAACTTTGAAATTACAATAAATATAAGCTTGAAATATTTCTCTATTTATGTGATGAATCTATGTAATCTATGAGGTAGGCCTGTCACAATAAACAATAAACCAATTAATCACATCATAAATTAACAGAAACTCAATAATTGTTATTTGCTTGATTTATTTATTTTTTCTCTTTTCTCTCTTTTTTACCAAAAACCAAATGATAAAATTCTTCATTCTGTTGCTTTGGTCTCAACTAAACCTTTTTTGAAACATATTTCTGTTAACAAAGTCTTCACCATTTATTTTATTTGTTGTTTCTGTTTTCTTTCTTTATTTTGGATATTTTAAATGTTTCCCAGGTCAAGTGTTTAAATGTTCTAATATCAGGTTAATTTTCTGAAATGTGACAAAAATGCTGAACTTTTTCACAGCAGTGAGATGGCCAGTAAGATGATCAGTTTTCTCTTCACAACACAGGTAGTCTGACCTTATATGGTCGTTCCTCTCTGTCCTACAAAGACTTGGTTCTTTTGAAGCATTTTGTTACAAAAAAAATCTATATTTTCATGTTGGTTTGATTGATGTTTCTGGCTCTAAAATGTGTTTTCTCATAAATATAATCTTCTAATCTTTGAATTATGCTTTTAAAAAATCTTTTTTTTAGAGAATGATTTTCTTTTCTCATCCTCCAGCCTGAACTCGGATTATTTTTCCGTCCATCTTCTCTGTTCTCCTAAATGTTTATGTTGTGACTCCAATTCTTTTATTCCCTTGCTCTCATGTTTGCTCCAGGCATCTGGTTTTGGGAGTGGAGCTGAAGATTATGATGACTCAAAGGAAGGAGATGAAGTTAAGAAGATTGTGGAGGAGAGAGAATACCCCATGGTGCGTTCGCTGTTCTCCTGGCTTTTTGCCATTTTACTGTGCTGGACCCAAACCAAAGAAAACAGCTCTTATCCTTGCAGGCCTGTTGGAGACTGGAACGCTCTGATATGTGCTGCTGTCTGCCAATTCAGTGCTCTCAAACACACACCGCAGGGTGCCGGGTTGGCAGACAAGGGGGGGAAAGTCAGCTACATTATTACACTTCCAGAAATAGCTCCACAGGGAAACCTGTCGGATTTATTTCACCGGTCGGATGAAAAGATCAGTATCCGCAGCTGAAAGTGTGTCTTGTTAAATTAAATCTGGTGTAACCCGTTCTGACGGTGGCCACCAGGAAAAACGTAGCTGTAAAATATCAAATTATACTCCAAGTCACTGTGAAAAAGAAAGCTTCTCCCAAATGTTTATGATATAAAAAGAAAGTTCATTTGTCAAATACAAAGTGTAATTTTATTTGTTGCACAACATATATTGTTTTTTAAATATAGTTCTGTAAATGCCACATAATGCACAATGTTATGAAATATTTCTGAACAAATCAATAATGGTAAAAATTTTGGCATAAAAAGAAATAGAAATTGTTTTTCTCTGAATAAGGTTCGAAGCCCTTTTTATGGTTAGGATCTCGGACTTTGCTTATAAATAAATAAATTAAAAAAGAAGCTTATTGTTGAGCAGATAAAGCTAAAAAAAAAAAAATCACGGCTTTTTATGTGGCCCTCTAGATTCTAACTAAACACTAAATGTGCTTAAATATTATGTTATCAATCAAATCAATGCAGCTTTTATCTGTTTACTGCCAAATTATATTAATCAGTCCCTCCAGTTTCTTGAGAATCATTGTGGAAATTCATACACAATCAACAAATTCCTGCACTTTCTTTACACTAATAATTGGGAGTTTATTGCAGATTTTTCTCAAAAATGATATAAAACTTTCTTACTTGTACTAAACAGCTGCTTTAGCTTTAATTCATGTCAGATTATAGACCATGCAGAAAGTAATAAAAAGTCACATTTATATCCATAAATAAGTGCAAATATTTCCAAATTTATACCACAAACACATTGATTTTTATTGCAAAAAAATTGTAAAATGCTCAATAATATTTAATTTTAAGAATTCATTCATGCTTTAACAGTTTGTGAACAGGTTTTATCGATACATTCTGGCACAACCGGCCCTTTAAGAGCTTTTTTCTTTATTTGGCCCCAAAAAAAATGAGTTTGAAAGTCCTGCTTTAGCATCATTTATATCATATTATATTCATATCAAACTAAAATCAAACATCTCTGAAACATGAATGTCCTTCAGGTTTAGGTCTCATTTGCCTCATCAAAGCTTAAAAAGTGGATTTGGTTTTGTAAAGACATCTTGAATGATGTGTTTTTAATCTTTTTAACTGCCTGATAATTCACCAGCAGCCATATTGTCGATGTTTGGACTGATGTTTACCAAGTAACTGCATCTGTGCTCAAAGCTGTAATTTGCTCTTTGGCTTTTCTGTCAACATTTTGATGGGAAAATTATGCAGCAGATCAGGTTTGCTTTGTAAACATTCAGTTGCAGCCAGTAAACAAGTAAACTGTAAGATCTGGAGCGGATGTATAATATAAGTATGACCTTAATTGAGTTTAATGTAGGAAGGAAGAGGCAGTCCTCCATGATTTCTATTTTATTTGTATTTTTTACACATTTTAATGTTTTTTTTTTTTTTTTAAATGTGAGCTTGTATTTCTGGTTTGTAGCTTTTTCCAGCACCGGATCCCACATATGGCGCCCCAGTTCAAGCTCCGCCCACTGAACCGTCACTAATCGATGATGAAGATGGAGATGATGAGGAGTCATCTGGCCATGAGTTGGAAATGACAACCATAAGAGGTAAAACATTATTATTATTATTATTATTATTATTATTATTATTATTATTACTATTGTAATTTGATTATTAACCAGCCCTTAATTTTATAGTTTTTTAAAAATATGTTAAAATGTATTAAAGTTATGTACTAGTAAATTTGGTTGTAATTACTAATCCTTATCATTATTCTATTTTTATTTATTATTATTGGACATTCATTATTAAGTTAGTTAAAATACATGTTTAAAAATAAATTAGCAAATATATTTGTATTAAAATGGATTAATGCATTCATTTCTAAGTTTACATGATTTCTATACAGAACTAATAATATTTGATTATAATTGCAATTGTTTTCATTAATAAGTTCCAACTTTTCATTTATATTTAAATGAAAACATTTATTATTGTATGTTTATTATAATAAACAGTTATGTTTACTATCATAATTGTTAATATTATTAATTTAGTTACCAATTTATACATGTATGCTATCAAATATTTTTTTAGTTGTAGAAATTAATACATTTTTATGTTTCTAATATTGTTGTAGCATATTAAATAAAATTTGATTACAAGTATTTATATTTATTAATATATTTACATTTCTCATTGATATTTATGCATTTATATATTGATATTATTATTGATCAATATAATTTCATTGATCATTTACATGGATATGTTATTAATAGCAGTAATAGTATTATTTGTATTTATTATTGAGTATTATAATTTTAAATATTTTCTGATATTCTCTTGAGCGCCTGTTGTTGTATTTCAGAAGATGGCCACCAGATGGTGCTAAAGAGGCGCTTTACCTCTCTCTCGCCACTGTATTCTTTTCTCTTGACCTGCAGCAAACCAGCAGGTCTTTCTCATTCTGGTCTGTTGTTTTATAGCTGAAACTGAACTGATAAAATATCCTCCACGTGTTTTTCTGACAGCAACAACATCTCGGGCGGATGCCTCTGAGAGACGAGCCGACGCTGTAAGTTGGCTTCTTCTCCTGGACACGTTTTGCACTTTAAGCACGTTAAAGTGTAGCTCTGTGAAGCAGTCTGTCACAGATACACGGAGCTTAATCTGTCCTATTTAAAGTTACTGCAGCAGAAACCTTCCTTTTATTACATCATAACATAAAAATGACTGCTTGACCTGACTGTGTTTAGTTATTAGATTTATCATTGATGAAGGTTTTTACCTGAATTCTCTTCAACATTCAGTCCCTTCAGGTGTCTACAGGGCAGAAGGGCGAACCAGGTGAACCAGGTCCTCCAGGACCTCCTGGGCCTCCCGGACAAGCAGTAGGTGGGGGAGGGGATCCTGGTCCAAGAGGTCCTCAAGGGCCAAAGGGACCTGCAGGCCCAACGGGGCTTCCTGGGAAAGATGGCGAGCCTGTGAGTTTTTTAGTTAAATCTTCTTGTTTGTTTGATTTACAGCAATCAGCAGCTTTCAGTGTTTTTCCAGAGCAGCAGTGATGTGTTGTTTATCAGCAGAGTACACACTGATGGATGTGTTTCTATTTTTATCTGTTCTCCAGGGGATGAAAGGTGAACGCGGGCTGCCAGTGAGTAAAAACTCTTTCACTGATGTCTCATGTTTTACTGTTAAAGGTGAAATCAAATGAGATTATGTAGGAATTATCCAACATGGAGGACAAAACGTAGGAAACTCAGCAGTGATTCTAAAGGATGTGGCTCTCTGCCCAGGGCATCATCACGTTGTGGGAAAATAGTTAAAACATTTTTTGTTTGTTTTTAGGTGCACACTCTTCTCTCTATGACATAATACTAAGGACATTATAGATAGAAAAAAAGAAAAGTACATTTCTGCCAAAAAAGTCCAAATGCCAAATATTCTGAGCTTAATCTCAGAAACTTTCTACAAAAAAAAGACTTTTCCAATGAGTTTGAAAAGTCAAAAAATTGCAAGATAAAACTCAGAAATTTTGAGATTAATCTCAGAAATCTTCAGAAAAAAATTACATTTCTGAGTTTTAAAATTAAAAAATGTGCTTAAGATAACAAAGAAATTTTGAAATCAATTTCAGAAATTTTCTAGAAAAAACAAGGAGATTTCTTAGCTTGAAAAGTAAAAGATTTGCTAGAAAAACAGAAATTTTGAAATATTCTGAGTTTGAAAAGTCAAACATTTGCTAGAAAAAACTTTTTTTAACTTGAAAAATGGAAAAAAAAATTGCTAGAGAAACTTAGATTAATCTCTGAAATATTTTCAAAAAAGTTTGAAATTTTCAACATCTGACTCTCAGATATTTCCAAGTTTGTTTTCTCAAAATATTTTGGTGGAAATTCACTCCTCCTTTTTATTGCATCTTCAGTGGCTTTAATACGCCGTTGTATCTTCCTGATCTCCATTTTTGTGCTTATTGTATTTGACATTTTGAGTTGTTTATCTTAATCCTTAATTTTCTTATCTGGGTTTCCAGCATGGTTGAAATGTTGGTTTTTGTTTTGTTTTTTTCCAGGGAGCAGCAGGATTCCCTGGAATACCAGGAGATAATGGTCCAAAAGGAGAGAAAGTAAGAAATAAAGTCTAAATAATGAAAGAAAAACATCCTGATGGGACTTTGTGTTCAAACACTTTCCAACAGTTAATGTTGCTGCTGTCTTCCTCAGGGTGATCCTGGCCCGGGGGTTCCTGGTCCTCCCGGGCCTCCTGGACCTCCTGGTCCACCCAGCAAAGCTTCCATGGTTCGTTCCTCATTCATTTCTTCTCTTTTTAAGATGTTGATGCCATAAATTCACTTTAAGGTCGTGGATTTTACACAGGAGGGCTCTGGATTCGAAGACTTTGACAGCGATACAGAGGTTGTCAGGGTAAGGAACCAAAACAGTTTTAATCACATTGCAACCACAAAATGTAATGTAATTTATTTAGATTTGATCAATTAGACCAACACAAAGTAAGAAATGTATCAATAGTTTTCCTTTATTTTTAAGAAAAATCAGTTATCCAATTAGTAGATAGAGATCACCTTTTCTTTAAATGGGATCTATTATGCAAAATTCACATTTTGCACTTTTTTGCTCTTCCATCAGGATCTCAACTGCTTCTAAATTACAACCAGCTGCTGTTTGGTGTCTGGAGAAGTTTCTGAAACTTCCCAATTATTGAGTCACGCTGATCTGTAACCTAGCAACCCTAACAGAGCTGATTTTACCGCTCTATGCGTTGTACAATGGCTACTGGAAAAGACAAGTATTTTGTTGATCACTTGTTGCATTCTTGTTTGTTGTGCAGGAGGCTCTAATAATGTTTTTCAAACATGTATGGCTGTATAATTGCTCATCTGTTTGCAGCCATTTTCTTGTGCGAGTGTAAACATTGAGTTGGGGGGCGTGGCCAGCAGCAGCTCAGTAGGATTTAAAGTGACAGAGACCCTAAAACAACCTAGATTAGGTTATGTTTATGGTATTAACATAAACATGTGGTTATGGTTTATACCATAAACATAACCTAGCACTATAGGTTAAAATATTAATTGTCAACATTATATTGTTTATCCTCAGGGGCCCCCAGGGCCTCCGGGTCCCCCGGGGCTGCCTGGCCTCCCAGGATCCTCAGCTGACGGTGTCGTTCCGGGGCCTCCTGGGGCTCCTGGGAAAGATGGAGAGAACGGAGAACCAGGACTCGCCGTGAGTTTTTCACCCCATTTCATTTTAATCTAAACCTGAAATGGGATTATTTATTCTCAGCACTAAAATTCAGTGAGATCTGATCCGAGCAGTTTTATAAAGTTCTGCCCGTCTGGTGCCGGAGTCGGACCCTTAACGCCTCTCAGGGGTCGGTCATGGTGGGCCGCTGTGTTGACTTCCAGAGAAAACACACCGCTAACAGAATCACGCAGCTCAAATCACCATAAAGAGCATAATAAAGAAAGAGGAGATCATATTAAATAAAGCTAGCCAGGCGCAGCTCGGGGCCCTGCCTCTGGCTGCACAGCCGGCCCCCGGAGCGAGGCCCTCTGCAAGAACAAGGAGCCTCCACCTGGTGGCTGGCCAGATCCACTCTCAGGGAGGTTCTGGTGAACTTTCACCGGCTAAGAGACGAGATGCTTTATGGGTAAATTAGTGGTGAAATCTGCAAACAGTTTTCTGAAGAGAGATTTTAAATCGTGTAAGAGGAAATTGGTTCATCCAAACTTCCTGGTTGTGGGTCGTTCTAATCTGTAGGAGGCGATCCGATGTGGAGATCTGCTTGATTTTACAAACACAAAACATCAACAGGTTGATAAGATTTAGAGCCTGGAGACGTTTGGCAGAGAATTAAGAAACAAATAACTGAGTTATATTCATATTGACTCATCTCTCTCTCTCTTTCTTTCTTGCTGTGTTCTCCTTCTTGACTTTTGCCCTTTGTTTTTCTATTCTTTCCTTCCTTTTTCACCTTTTCCTTCCTTTCCTGCTTTATTTTTGTTTATTAACTTCCTTCCTTTCCTGTTTTTCCTTCTTTCTTTAACCCTTTATGGTTTAGCCTGCTTGTTTCTCATTCATGTTAAATTTCTTTAATAAAAACAAATCTTTTTGTATTTTCTGTGTTTTATTCACATTTTCTGAGAATCATCGATTTGGGTTTTCCTTTAGCAGCAAGCCACAATCATTTAAAAGAAAAGTTGTAATTTATCACAGATTCCTACAACATAAGATTCATTTTATTGTTGAATTACTGAAATAAACTTTCTTATAGTATTCTAATGGTTGTACCTTCCACTTTACAGTCTCTGTTTTTGCAGGTTTTATACATAAAAAGTTATTTTTGAATTTGCATAAAGCCTTACTGCTGCAGGGATATTTAACATAAAGTTTAAACAACCTTCAGAAAAAGTTAAAAGTTGATCTTGTTACGAGTTGTTTCTCTCAGGAAGTAAAAGTTAAAATATAAATAAATTGCTGCCTTTATTGTAGGGAGTTGATGGAAAAGACGGTGATCCGGGCCCTGCAGGAGAGAAAGGAGACAAGGTGAGTCTAAAACTCATCACTGAGAAATAAAATGCAACACTTTAAGACATGTTTATGTTGTAAATATCTACGATTCCTGTCCTGACTTGAAAACCTGTCTTAGCGTAATTTCTGCCATGGCAACCTCTGCACAGAGCAACCCTGATTTACCTTCTGCAAACACTCTGGTTAAAAAAGAAAAACAATTACCATCCATCCAGCATAAAAAGCCTGGCTCTTAATGAGGTGACCCCACGGAGTAATAAAGAAGGGAGCTCGAGTGTAAACAAGTCTGCGCTGCTTTAAAAGCCGCTCCGCTTTTTAACGCCAGCCAGAGCCGTCTGCAGTCGGCAGCACCGCTAATTTAATTTCATTATTTTTCATTTGTTTGTTAAAAGGGAGAGCCTGGAGCGAGCGGGCCACCAGGACCAAAGGTACCATCTATTTACTGCTCGTCTGAAAGGATAATGAACCATTAGCAGCAATAATTAGGATGGTTTTTTTCCGTTGGCTGGAGAGCCGATGAGGGGATTCGGAGGTGATGGTTTAATACTCAGTTTGTCTCTCAGGGAGATCAGGGTCCAGCAGGGTTTCCAGGGTTACCGGGGTCACCTGCCACCGAGGGGCAGCCCGGTCCGAGGGGTCCGCCTGGACCTCCTGGGCCGCCCGGACCCTCAGGAAGACGCTTCGCCATGGAGCTGGAGGTACAGCGATTCACTGACTTTGATCAACGCGTGTCTTATGGTGAAGAAATTCATCAAGCTTGAATTTTTCTACATTTTTTCCCCTTTTAACCTCAAACTTAATGCATTTTATTCTATTGTGATTTTCAAATGACTTTACAAATTCAATCTGAAAAGTGTGGCATGCATTTGTTTTTAATGCTATCAGATTTCTGTCCTCACAGGTTTCTGTCTCTTGGTAAAACAATCAAGCATTTCAAAAGGAAGAGTTCCTTTTTAATTAAAACAAGATTCTTAGTTTTGCAAATTAAAAGCAAAATGTGCAAAATCATTTTTTACGTGCAAAAACAAAGTTTTAAACTAATTGTTAAACTAATGTTCTGTTAAGTATTTTTATTTACACTTGGTAGCTGATTTCAGACCTTTTATTGGCCAAAACTAGTTTATATTTACATGTATATATGATTATATAATTTATTCTTGTGTTTATAAAGGAAAGTAGAAATAAACAACTCTGGTTTGACGCTACATATTTGTTTAGCAAAATCCTCCTGAAAAAGAACTTTAAAAATTATGTAGCTTTATGATATTAAAGCTAAAGTTTAATCAGTAATACTTTTATAACAAATTTATGTCAGATCATGATTTCTTGGTTAATGTCAAGTTGTCATAACAAAGACATTTTGAATAATGTCAACTTTGTATTGAAAGTGTCATGATTTACCGAATGACACTTTATGACAGCAGTCATAAATATTTATGAAGACTTGTTCATGTTCATGACAGGTGTGATGTCATGTTTATGTCACAATCCGTCAAATAAAGTGTTACCAAAACTATTCTTTAAAAAGTTCTCTTGTTTTTAAATTTAGAAACTGGTTTATATCTCATCTCATTTTATATGTTGGTTAATGAGATATAAAATCTCGTTTCAGTATTATCAGAATTTTTCACATAAAATTCTGATCATAAATTTTGTTTTAATGAAAATTTTGAACAAATTCCTGAATTTCTTAAGTTGATGCTTTCAGCAGTTGCAGAAGTAGCTCGCCTAATAAAAGAAATCCACTCTTTTCTTAACGAGGAATCAATTATTTGGGCTGAAAATCTTTAATTTACTCCATAAGGTCATAGTTCAGGTTACAAATATTGATGTGTTTTTAGCCACGTTTCAGCAAAAATGTATTTTAAATACCTCTAGACTATTTTTTGAACACTTTCATCAGTTTATGTTGTGTTTATGTTATCTTTTTGCCTCTCTTAGGACCTGGAAGGATCCGGCCTGCTGGAGGATTTCGGAGCCTCCCCTGGTCCTCAGGTACAGAATAAATGTGATCCATTTCCTCATGTAGCATAATCACGCCACAAGGGCCGACCGCTCACCTTATTTATGTTTATAGGGCCCGCCAGGAGTCCCCGGACCCCCGGGCCCCAAGGTGAAATATTTTTGTGTGTGTTCATGTTGACGCTTATTTGATTCTGGGAGCGATCTAACCGTCTCATTCCCCCCTGAAGGGTTTGTTTAATGTCAGTGAAAGACTGACATTTTTATTCACACATAGCTCAACTTTCTTGTTTGTCCCGTCTTTATTTTCCCCTTCATGCCTGTTACAGGGAGACGGTGGTTTGGAGGGGAACCCGGGAAAGCCAGGTCAAAAGGTGAGCCTGATATCTGCTGCACCAAATCAGACAAGCTTCTTAAAAGTATCAGTAAAACGCTGTGGGACGAGCCCTCGTTGTGACACGGCTCACCAGATTCCAGCCACATGCTGCTAAAGATGCTTTTCAGATTCTGGCTCCTTGCTGTCTGACCTGAACTCTGAGGAGAAGAAATGAAACCAAATCACAGAGGCACAGAGAAACGTTGCCGTTTTGTGTTTATCCCTGAGTGATGGCGTTAAATTCTGGAGATTTGTTCATTATGCAGGTGTTGTTTGTGTCTGCAGGGGGAGCTAGGTGTTAGAGGACCACCGGGACTTCCTGGTCTGGATGGAATGAAAGGAGAGAAGGTGAGTTTTTATTTTTATAACAAATTATTCCATACACAGCAAGAAGATTGAAACTTTATTCTATTTATCTTATGTGGCTTTAAGACTTATGAGGAAATGATTGATTAGTTTATAAAGCACTTAAAAACAAAAAGCACTTAACAATTAAATCACAAAAGTTACCATAAGAATCATATCAAAATATATATAAAAAATAACATTTAGCAGAACAATGACAATGCCATCCTGCAATACATGAAAATACATTTATTTTTGCTTTAACTTGCTGTGTGTGTGTGTGTGTGTGTGTGTGTGTGTGTGTGTTCACAGGGAGCAAACGGGAACACAGGAGATCCAGGAATAAAGGTGAACCAATTACCAATAGATGCGTAACTACCAGTTGTTATAACCGAGAAAAAATAAACTCCCATTGGTCTATTTCAGGGAGAACGTGGTCGGGATGGAGTCCGTGTGCCTGGTCCTCCAGGACCGCCTGGACCTCCAGGACCGGTTATCAACCTCCAGGATGTAAGCAGCATCAGACTCTCAGATTGTAACACTGATTCTGGTGTGCCTAACCTTCGGCCATTTTCTTGTTTTCTCAGCTTCTGCTTAATGCTACAGATGGTGCCTTCAATTTCTCAGGAATATTTGAAACTCAGGTTCCTGCTGTGAGTATCATAAGATCAGTTAGTTCTGAATAAAATAACATAAAAAAAGGTTTTGATTTTGTGCTTTTTTAATACTTAGTTTCCAATATTCTTATAGGGACCAAAAGGTCCAAAAGGTGACGTTGGATTGCAAGGTTTACAAGGACCTCAAGGGATAAAGGTGGATTTTCATACATCATCCTTCTTTTGAAAAATGAGAATAAATAAAACTTGGTCTGTTGCTGTTCTCCTGTCACTTATTGTTGCCTGGTGTGTTTGTCTGCAGGGTGAAAAAGGTGAACCCGGATTCCTCACCGGGCCAGATGGATCGCATCTGGCTGCAGCGTTGGGAACCAAAGGAATCAAGGTAATAAGTCCTGTCAGCGCTTACAAACATTTCATTTGGTTCCTATTCTAACACGATAGACTCACAAGTAATGGATGTGAGTGAGATGTTTGGATGTAACTACGTTGGAAAAACCTTTAAGTCACAGCGCAGTGCATGTATCCATATTGGCAGGGAGACAACGGCGTTCCCGGAGCCCGTGGAGTTTCTGTAAGTTTCCCCAGAGAGCAAGATACATTTGGTTTGCGGCTGTAAGTAAAGCTGGATTTTGTGGGTCTTTCACCAACAGGGTCCAGTTGGACCACCAGGACCAAAAGGAGAAATCGGTTTCCCTGGTCGACAGGTGAGCACCAGGAGTGACATGTAAAAACGTGCAGCTAATAAATTTAATTAAAAGTTCTTCCAGCGATTGATTTGGTTTCAGTCTGAGATGAAATTTGAACTGTTTGTAGAAAATGTTTCTATTTTTGTTGGCAGGGTCGTCCGGGGTTTCTGGGTCCAAAAGGAGAGAAAGGAGACCTTCATAGCCTACCAGTGAGTTTCAATGATTCATCCACTAAAAATATGATCCTGCCATAATTTGTTGAATGATTACAATTCCACATTACAGTCCAACCAGAAAGTATTCACACCTTTATATCCTAAAACTCATGTAAGTATAGTTTTATCTCAGAAATTGCAGTATTAAAAAGATAAAGAAGCTTTTCCTAAATCAGGTACTGTTAGTCCCAATCTGATTGCCTGTAATAGTTCAGATTGCTAATCCCAAATCAGCTGCCTTACAGTCAGACTGTTTTTATAAAATGTTTCTACAGAAGGAGAAATCCCTGCAGAGTGCAAAACTTCTCATTTATTTACATTGATAATGATAAATAATGTCTTTATTTAAAACATGTAAAATATCAGAGAAAAAAGATAAGAACACATAATAATCAAACATTAAAAAACAAAACTTAAAGAATAAGAAGCCAAAACTTATTAAATCCCGTTTTGTCACAATTTCTACTCTTTGCAAATTATATCAGATGTCAAAGTACAAATTAGGAGAAGAAACCAGAACATTTCAACATGGCTGAATATCCCAGTGTTGGATCTTTTATCCAACATTCTCGCTGAACAAAATAAGAACACAGAGGGAGACGGTTAAATTTTCCAATGCAATCTTAGAATTGAACGGAGAACTCTGCCTTTCGACATCTCTTGTCTCTGTCTCTAGGCCAGTTCTGCCGCGCTTCTCTGTCTTTGCATATTTATTACATGGAGGCGTAGCTTAATTACAAATCATTTGCATAGAGGAGTGTCAAACCGAATACAGCTATCACATTTCAGTCAGTTACAAAAACACAGTTGTTGGCCATAAAACTTCACTTCCCGATGTCCTCTCTGGGTCATAAACGGCTGACCCGTTCTTCCTGCTTCTCCAGAGACAATACAAACATGCATCCTAACACAAACAAATATCTCTCAGTCCTTAATCTTTAATATTTAGATCTGTATTTTCTCTAAAAACCCAACAGTAGCCCTGCTGCAGAAGAGAATGCTGGTGGAGAAGCAAACGGGTACGAAGGACATACCACGTCAACCAGGTAATGTGGTCATGTGGCTCAGACGGACAATTCATGCAGAGGGAATAGAAATGTGACAAAGGGTTGGTGGAGCACAAACGTGTTGAAACTCTCCTAGACAGTAGGTGAGACAGCCTTTCATTGTTTATGGCATATATAGCTGTTGCATTTTATTGATTTCAGTTTCATTGATCATAAAAAAGTACATTTCTTATGGTCTTCGATTTAGTTTATTTTTTACATTGTGTCCCAAGTTTTAGGGGCACAAAAACTTCTATTTTAATGCATTATTTTAGTATTTTAAAACATTGTAAACTTAATGATATCTGATGATTTTGATAACTACAATGTTAAATAATTTTCTCTTTATAGAGTATGTTCTAAATTAAAATTGTAAAAATGCTGAAGAGAAAGATTTGCAGCAGAGGACAGAAGTGACCATCACTAAAGACCATCAGCAAGGCAGAGCAGGAAAACTGAATCAGGCCCAAAATGGAAAACTACATGGTTTGTTTCTTTTGAGTTCACCTCACAACACCAAATAGTGACTCAGAAATCTCCCAGCCTAATTTCGCATCAGTTCTCCATTGATAAGAGATCAGCAACATTAGCTGACTATATATTAATTTCCCTTTGAATCAATAAAGTAGTTTTCAATTAGGACCTAGACATCTCATAAAGCCACACTAGCAGAAAGCGGAGGAGATGTTGATGGTATGAGGAGCAGCAGGTTTATCATCAACCAGCTGAGAAGAAACTGAAGCTGTGTTGTCATGTGCTGCTGTTTGGAAGCAGAAGAACTGGGCAAAAAGGAGGTTTCACTATTATGTCTGGGGACTCCTCACACATTGATGTCACTTATTTGTTTCATATTTTTAGTCTTGAAATACAAGTAAATTTATTGTCCTTTCATGGATATCAGAAAAATACAATGTAAAAATCAATTTCTCTTGTTTGTAGGACTTTCATAAAGTAGAGTCTTTCTTTAGATGTAAGAAATAAAACTTCACTCCCAAGCAGCAGGGGGATTTAGGTAAGAGGTCAGTGTGACTCCTGGGTCAACAATAACAACCACACACCTGTATTTTTTCAGTTTCCATAGTAACAAACTAGTAGTGGCCAACAAGTGGCATCAGTCAACACTGCTTTGACTTCTGCTTTGGGTTTAATTCAGACATTGACCACAGCTTTGCTGTCTCTTGCTGCCTACTCAGCAATAGACAGCTGCATGGGACAAAAAAAGTAAATCTTGTTATTCTCTTCAGAATGGCTTGATGTCAAATCTAGAAACAAGATAAAACAAAACAACCAAATTGTGCTTTACTCCTCTTTTTTAGCTGCACAACTGAAATTCCACTCATGCTAACAAATCAGCAGCATCTGCAGCAATGAATAAATCCAAAGAAGGCTTCATCGAGTCCTACTGACAGTCATCATTTCACCAGAGCAACAGGCTGTGGATTATAGCTTTAATGAAGCATTAATATGACTCCACCACCTCCGGCTCCTGCTTCTCCTAAGTGAGAAACAGAGAGGCAGGTAAGAAAGATGGAAGGAGATGGAGGACACAAAAGCAAAGAGGAGGAGATGAGTGGAGCAGACTCTGGAGGTTTAAATGACTGTCATGAGGTCGGCATCTGCTGTAGTCTTATTAAACAACAGCTTGTCTACAGAAATAAGGTGCAGGGCTACTGCTTTTCTCTCAGCCTCATTCCCTCACTTCATATTCTCCTCCCATTTGTTATGTGTGTGTTTACTTTATGCATGAGTATCTGTGAATGTTTTAGTTACATATCTGTGAATTAATTTTATCTTTTGTGTGCCTCTTGTGCTGTGTGTACTTCACAGAAAATAAGCATTAGGAGGTGCTTTTGAATGTCTGCACATGTGCTACAGTGTAGATATTAAAAGCCTTTTCCAAATACACACAGTGACTCCCATGCAGTGTTGTGGTCCGACGTCAGTAACGCGTTACTTTGTAACGTTACTGACGTCGGACCGCTTTTTCCAGTAACGAGTAATCTAACGCGTTGCTATTTCAAATCCAGTAATCAGATTAAAGTTACTTATCAAAATCATTTTTGCGTTACTACCTTCTTTTGTTATGTAATTGTATTTCCTCTACGCGTCTTGTCCAGTGACCGACATCTCTATGCGACAGAAATGTAAACAATGGAGGGAGATGCGGATTTTGTTGGTGGAAAAACAGGAACTATTTTGAGTTTCTGTCGCCAAGTCC
>CAEFZY010007322.1:0-11892 GCA_903066815.1 Brachyrhaphis roseni | reverse complement strand
AGTCAATGGCATGAAAGTCAAAGTCAAGTCCGAGTCTTTGAGCATTTTTTCAAGTCAAGTCTCAAGTCGTGATTTTAACGACTCGAGTCCAAGTCATGTGACTCGAGTCCCCACCCCTGGTAATTAGTATGCAACAGATTGTAAATGAAAACGGAGGTTTGGATGCTGGGCGACCATCTGCCATGACTGAATGGGGGTTTGAGAAGACAAAGCAGAATGCACAAGAAGAAACAGAAGAACTGATGTAGGGTTATTTTCAATCATCTCCATGAAGGTAAAAGGTTTATAGCAGAAGAGGGAGAACTATGAGTTGATGGCAGCATTATCGCAGCCGATGCTGTAATCCAGGAAGGTACTGCAGACAAAACAAAATGCCAGACAAGGTGTAGCTTCTATGGAGAGTAAATTAATTGAGAGAAAACATGAAGTTAACAGTTGAAATAACAACAAGTAATGCAAATTGGAGAGTAGTAGAAGAAGAAAGTGAGAAAAAATAGTCAGTTATTCAAAGTTTACTTGTATTAGCATTCTTACCTTTAATTTTGGTCACTTTTTACGATTATAGAAACCAAGCAGAGAAAAGTATAAATATAAACCTATTCCATTAATGGCTATTGTATGCTAATTATTTCATTTAATAAGGAAATCGACTAATTTTGCTTGTGAAGCTGCATAGAATTCAACAAATAGATGTGCAGTAATCAAAGAGTATATGAAAACATTGAGGGAAAGATATACAAAAGCTGTCACAGAAATGTATCTTTAATGTAAATGGAGATTTTTTTGTGTAGATTCCTTTTTTAGTCTAATGTGTTCTTAGCTTTTCTTCATACCATGTGATTTTGATGGGCTGAATCTGATTTATTTCTGCCCAGCCCCTCCATGACCCCAGCTACAGGGTGGTGGTCCAGGCCGTGAAGCTGCGGCGGCAGGTGGAGATGTACCAGTGGGTGGAGCATCGTGAGAGCAGGTATGTCCGCTCCCTGCATGTCAGCGCCCAGACTGAGAAAAAGTTTTAGAAAGCAGCAAAACCTTGACCCTGAAATCATTTCAGGGATTACCAAGAGAATGGAGAAACCAAAACCGAGACGACCTACACCTACAGTGAGTTCGGTTTTATTATTTTAGCGCTCACCTGTCGTTGTTTTGGCATCAACTCAACCAGCTTGTGGTGAGAAACCTTGGTTTATTTCTTTAGACACCGAGTGGAAATCAGAGGTGGTTAACAGTTGTAACTTCGATAAGGAAATCGGCCACCAGAACCCGAGGTACTGAAAATGTTTGGAAGATGATTCGTTTTTGTGCAGCACTGTTTTAACTCAGCTGCTGGTTCACAGTGCCATGCCGGTGGAGAGTGTGACAGTGGTGGCTCAGGAAGTCCGAGTGGGACCTTTGATTCTGTCCAAAGGTATTTGAATATCTGAAAATCTGTCAGTAGCTTTGTTTCCATTACAAATATGCTCAAATCTTTGTCTGTATTTTGTTAACGCCGAGAAAAAAAATTTTTTTTTCGCAATTGTTGTTTTTCCATTAAATAAGAAATTAAAATCACAAGTGAATCAGCTTGTTTACATGATTAGTCATTTAATATCATGGCAGTGACAAATGTAAACAGTTACATGAGATATATTTATAATTCAGCCATGACACACATCATCTGTCAGTCATCAGAGGAGACATTGGCGTCTTACTCAGCTGTTGGAGTGACGAACACCTCATTCTTGGGAGCAGCTACTTATGCAGCATTTTGGGAAAAGTGTAGTCAGTGATTTTATAGAAGAGCTTTGGGTTCAACACATTCGAATGACACTCAACTTTTTATGAACTGTGTGATACTGTGAGAGCTCTGGTGGAGCCAGCTGCACATTGCACAATAAACAGAAAACATCATCTTCCTGCTGCTTCCTGGAAGTTTTCACCAGTAGTAACATCCAGCTGTTGATCACGTGACTCGTATGATGCAAAAAAAAAAAAAAGAGGTTTTCATTTTTGATACGGTCGAAAAGCCACTTCATCAAAGCACAAAAACTGTTTATAAAAAAAAAACATGAGTTGTTTTTTTGAAATTGGCGGGTTTCCACTAAACAAATGTATATTTCGCAATTTCAAATTGTGCAATCTCTTCTTCAATGAAAATGCAGCTAATGACGCTGACCTCAAATTTAATTGATGTTAATTTTAATTTTGATGGTTCCTCCTCAGGCCTGGTGGAGCAGATCAATAACTTCCAGACTCTGCGTCTGAAGGATCTCTCAGCCTTTAACCTGGATCCTTTCCTCTCCATCCATGATGATTACTTCTATCACACTCAGTTCCCGCTCCGGCCACAGGTCAGCCTCGACAGCCTCTCACACTATCCAGGTCCCACTTATTAATTTTGATCAGACGTGTTTTTTAAAATTATTATTAATATCTTTATTTGATCAGGTCGGGGACGTCCGAGTGAGGTTCTCCTTTGCTGGACTGAGTGGTGAGAACAGTCACCTGGGTCCGTCGCTAACTGTAGGTGGTCCAATAATAATAATAATATTAATAATGTATTATCAGTAAGTGTAAAAGAGAATAATAATTATCATTTTTCACATGTGACTCATTAAATAAAAAATTTAAAAAAAGACAAAACAAGCATCTGTATCTACATATATTTCCTCATGTTGAAATATTTTATACAGAAATACTTCTGGGATCAAGCAAGACTTTTAATAGTTGGTCTTTTTTAGTCGCTGTGTTACCATGGTAACACGCCGACAGGAGAAAAGCTCAAAAAGGGGTTCAATAACACCTTTTTTAATTCTTGAAGGAGTTTATCTACCAAAGATAAAGGTCCTCTTCCATCCATAAATATATTACATATGAATGTATAATAATTCTACATAAAAAGAAAATAAATAAGAAACTCAAACATTGTCATCTGTCACAGTTTTTCTATTGTTAGAGTTAGAAAATATGATCAAAATCCATATTTTCTTTTCTTTTTTCCTCTCTAAATATACTTCAACTGAAGATTGAATTAAAAGTTAATTCAAGGTTATGCTTCTGCAATAGTAGATTATTTTATTTTAAAGCTGTTTTCACACATCTTTACCTGCAGTGACAAAACATGATGGATGTTGTTAGAAATGTGTTTTTATTAAATTATATGGAAAGTTCCTATTCATTAGTTGCAGAAACAAATTATCACTATAATTTTTATATATATTTTATTCATTTCAGATTTTGTCACCACAGTGACTCATTTTTTGATTCCCTGCAGAAATCATAACTTTCTGCAGGAAGTCAGCGTAGAGAAAATGTTTAGTTGAAACAACAAATTCGATAAGAAGCCATGGATGTGATTGTGTTTGGGCTTGTTTGGATGGTGAGTATTGATAGCATTTAAACTTTTTCCAGGTGAGTATCGTGGCCATGCAGAAAGGAGAGAAATTGTTGCCCTTTAAGACAAAGTCTGGAGACTTTCTGGAAATCATCTACCTGGAGGAGCTCACTGCAGAGGTCGGTGTGGCTTTACGTTTGTTTCTTTTGGTTTAAAATCTTAATATTCCCCTCCTTTTTTCTAATGTTGTATGTTTCCTAACTAATGCAGCTGTGTTTTAATGTGCAGGAAGTGTTCGCCAAGGAGCATCAGTACAACACAATGAAGACGTGGGGCCTGAGGGCTGCAGGCTGGTTCCTCATGTTCGTTAGTATTCAGCTGACCACACGCATCCTCTTCACTCTGGGTAAATCAGTGCTGACACTGCAGGCCTTGATGTTCAATTCAAATTTTTTATTTGTTATATATTTTTTTCTCTTTTTTTGAGTAGTTGTTCATATTTGTATTATTACTAACCTACGACGGCGTATTATCACCATTGTCTTATAATTGCAGAATTGTTTTAGATAAGGAGGAAATTTCAAAAATTTTTAATTTTCAACAACTTTTGAAACTTCATGAAATTTCCTTGTTTTTTTTTTTTCTTTAAAATTTCTGAGATTAATCTCAAAGTCTTTGATTTTTTTTTCTGGCAAATTTTCAATTTTCCAAACTCTGAAATTTATTTTGTTTGTTCTAGAAAATGTTTGAGATTAATCCTAAATTTTCCGAGTTTTTCTGGTGAAAATTTACTCCTTTTTTCTGTTTACTAATATTCCATAAATTAACCTGACTGCAGTGAGATTTCTGTGTTAAAGGTTTACGTACCACAAAGCGACTTACGTGGTCACAACTTTCTGCATTTGTTTACATCCTGACTTACCGCATCTGACTTCTTCTGGTGAAAAATTATGAATCATGTCTCACATCAATGACATGAAGCCTAATAAACTGCAACATAATCATTCAGACTGTAAATGCTTTGAAAACAATTGGATACATATCCAAATTACAACCAAATATGGAAGTGGCATATATCAGATTTTTGGGGTAAAAAGATGAGAATTGGACAGAAACGGCGTATTTTCAGCCTCGTTTGTCTGCTGTGTGAACGCAGCCGGGTGTGTCAAACAGGAGCTCATCCCATGTGTTTTTGTCGCTCCGTTTCACTTGCAGTGGATTGGGTTCCTCTCCTCAGAGATCTGGTGTCTTTCGGCCTGAAGATCTTTGCCCTGTGCCTCTCCTGCTCGCTGTCTCTCCTCATCATCGCAGTCGGTTGGCTTTTCTACAGGCCGTTGGTGGCGGCCGCTCTGGGAGCCCTCGCTCTGCTTCCTGTGTTTCTGGCTCGTTCAGGCATTCCCCAAAAGAAGAACGAATGACCATCGCAGTGAGGATTCGACTTTGGTTTTTTTCCCAGCAGCACAACCACTAAAGTTTAATTTGCAATTTCTGCTGATATTTCTATAAATATGACATATGCAAAAAAACATGAACTGTAAGAATGGATGAATGAACGGATGGATTGATTGATAGACGGACAAATTATTGAATGAATGGATAGAAACAAAAGGATAGACAGACAAATGGATTGATGGATGAAAGTGTGAATTTTGGAATTGATTGGAGTGGTGGATGGGACATGGACGGGAAAAGCTGGAAGTATTAAATATTTTTTACTCATCCAGATTTGGAGGTGTATGGAAAACATATTAAAGTTTTCTCCAGACATACTGATAATGTTATGGCTTGTTTAGAGGATTTACTTTGTGTTGCTTTTCTATTGGATCACATGCAGAATATCTGCAAAAACACGGGGGAAAGACAAACAAAATAAATGTTTACACTCAGATGCCACATCTGAAACAATCCCCATCCCTGAATTGTTTTCAGGGATGGGATTAGATTAGTTCATATCTGTATTTATGGAAGTTGGTCTTATAATTAAGTTTGGGTGTCTTTTAAAGATGCTGAATTTTTCTTGAACCATAAAACATAGATGGTACAATTTTCCATTTTTCTAGCTCACATAAACCAGAAGCTTCTTTAAATCAAAAGTTTTACCATATTTTTTAGTTTCTCTGGTGCAAGTCTGATAATCAGGGAAGAAAGTAAATTTCTCCATTTGCATCTATGTAGCAACATGTGGAGTGTTACTTTTGTGTGCTTGTTTACTGTATGCCTAATTTATAAACTGCAAAAATGTAATGGGGGTGGAGGGGCGACTTGAAGTAAACGATGGGCACAGTTCAGTTCACTTGTAAACGTTGCATGTTGAATAAATCCTGTTGGATGTTTGATAAAAGTCTGAACAGATTATTCGGGTCCGTTATCGCTGGAACGTACCGGTACTGGCTGCAAGGAGGATAAACAAACAAAAACAAAAAACAGGCGCTAATTTTGTCCACCAAGGAGCACTGACAAGTTTATTATTTCAAACTGTCAACATCCTGATTGATACATATAATTTATATCCTACTAAGTAGTTCCAGGGCTTATCAAAAGTTGCTTCCACAAAAGTTAGTCCCTAGTCAGGCTCCACAGACGAGACAAAAAGCTAAAGGAGTGGCTTGTATAAATGTCTAATGCCCAGCATATCTCCTATGTGCACTTCTTGCACTATGGCTGAACCAGAAACCCTGACCAACATTGAAACAGAAAAAAACACCTCAAACTGGCCAACAGTGAAAGTTTTAACCCAAGAAAACAAAACAAATCCACCAGAAGCCGCCGTTACATTTAAGTTCTGGTCCTCAATCAGTGTGTCTCAGTCAAGTCAAGCAAATTATCAAGATTTTTACAAAGTAATTTATTACACAAAAAAACTTGTGTTTTTAGCAAAACCAGTTTCCAGTATAATAGTGTGCATTGGATCACAATGCACAGAGGATTGTTTTTAATATTAGGAGGCACGCTGCCGGGTTTAGACTCGCTGCGTGCCTCAGTTTGTTGGAATAGTTAAAGGTCACAGTGTGCAGGTTCTTCACCCTAGTTGGCTGTGGACACATTCCTCAGATCAGCAGGCAGGGCTTAAGCACTTAACTGTAGTTGGCAAGTATGACACAACAGCACCCTGGGGTGACCTTTACAATTACATACAACATGTTTAAGGAGCTTTCATTATGGCAAATTTTACTCATGTTAAAAGTACAAAAAAGTATTTTCCATAACCTTAAAGTTGAATACTGATGACCTGACTACTTTTGCTTAAGACAAAACAGTAGAAGCATTACACCTTTAGTAAAAACAGGGGAGAGCAGTCTTTGTGTGTGTTTATCTGGGGGTAGGGTTGACCTAATTCTCCTTCTACCCCCTGCAGGAAGCAGTCCTCATGCCCCAGTTTACAGTAGGACGCATTTATTGCTCTTCTTTCCCCGCCTGGCCTGTAGTGCAGCCCTGGTGGCCATCTCGAACACTTCCCTCACGCCATCCTTTGTTTTTGCAGAGCACTCCATGTATCCGAAGGCACCGATCCTGTTGGCCATATCCCGGCCATCTTCTGGTTTCACGGGTTCCTGCAGAAAGAGGAGAACAGAGCGGCTTTTAGGAAAACCGACAGCTGATGTGAGGGGAAAAAAAGGATGTAAAAAATTAACTAGGCGCCAAGAAATGGATTGATGACTGAAACAGCTGATATTCAGTCCAATAAGCCCTGACCAGTGACCTGCTGGTCAGAAACTTGAAAATCCAATCTTATTCAAATGACAAAATGCACCATATATTAAATACTGAGGCAGCACACAAAAACCTCTTCAGTAGTAACGCTGCTACTGACTGAAGGGAGACTGAAAGTCAGCAATTTAAAGTGTTAAACAATGATCTAAGAGGCTGTTAACTGTATTTTCTATAACATGTCAAATAAGGCTGAACAGAGTATAACAAAGTTGCTCTTTTATCTTCCCCTTCCTGTCTGTCATGGAACATCCTGGATTTGGGAATGTTGGCAGGCTTTTTGAAATCTCAGCGTTAAAGGAGATCTATTATGCAAAATGCACATTTTACATGTTTTTATGCTTCTGTTTGGGTCTCAACTGCTTCTAAAAACAACCCGGTGCTTTAAAAGACATACCCGGCCAGCTGTGTTCTGGGAATAAGTTCATGTTTTTCGATGTATGGAAAAAGAGCTGGCTCAAAGACCTCCTGATTGTTAAAACAAAATGCGTCGTTGCCTAGTAACCCCAGCCAAGCCCACCTGGTCGCCTAGCAAACCAAGCGGAGATCCAGGATGTTTGGTCTGCTGGTTTTATTTACAGCTGTATGTGCTGTACAATGGCTGCTAGAAGAGACAAGTGTTTTGTTGTTGAAACTACTTGCTGCATTCTTGTTGGTTGTACAGGAGCCTATATTTCTGCTTTTCAAAGATATATGGTTGTATAATGACATCTGTTTGCAGCCATTTTCACGTGCGAGTGTAAACTTTGAGTTGGGGCCAGCAGCAGCTTATTAGGATTTAAAGTGACAAGACACCATAAAACAGGTCAAAACAGGTAGAACTGAGCAGATTAAAATCTCATTATGTAAGAATAATTTTGTGCAAAAATGTAATGAAAATGTTTTGCACAGCCCATAGACCTATCCTAACCTCTTAAAGGAAGCATAAGCTATCCCTTTTAAGGTAAGAATCGACATTCTCTTGGCATTTGGAGACCTTTTTGTAATACTATTCATAGGACCAGACAATATACTGTCTTACTGCAATATCAGTGTGTGTAGTATCGCATCCCCAAAGACCTCTGGAATGGACTATATGTTGGCTATTAAGAATTATCAATTCATGCTTTGGATCCCAATAATACATTCGACCGGTTAAAGTCGAGCTGCAGTAGATGCCAAAACCTGACAGATGACATGAACAGAGGGTGGATATTTTACAGCTACTCAGTATTTTGCAGCCTTTGCTAATCACAAGAACAGCAGTGAAGTAGGAAAATCCTATTTTCAATGTTCTCATATTTTTATACTATAGTTCAAAAGACATTGGAATCAGCAGAAATTGATATTGGCGGGTCAAAGAAGTAAATCAGCAGATCTTTCTGGTTTACCTGCTTCATTTTAGCTAGCTCCCTCCGAGTGTGATCATCGTTACGCAAATCCTTTTTATTTCCCACCAGTATGATGGGAACGTTGGGGCAGAAGTGTTTCACCTCAGGGGTCCACTTCTCAGGGATGTTCTCTGAGTAAAGGGACAGAAGACACCAGCAGTCAGATCAAAGACACAGCTGGAGCAAGAAGCATCATCACACAAAAAGAATGCACTGAAAAGAAATAAAAACCCTTTCAACTCTGGGGTTTTACTCATGAGGGCACAATGTAATTAATTCACATGTTTAAGGTTGTTCAAGTGTAACCTCTTCTGGACAAGAACACTCAAATTCTCACTGTCATTTATTAAAAATATGTGTGGAAACATTAAACCTGATTCAACAGGTTGCAGAATCATTTTTAGTGGCACAGAGGTGTTTTCTGTATGGCTTTTCCATTGTTTGGGGTAATTTTCCTGCCGCATGTCCTAATTCTGCACAATTTGAGGTTTATTCAGAGCTACTGTATATTTTTTAGAGAAAGCTTTTCTTGACAGGCCATATTAGTTGAGTTTATTTCTGATTATACTGTCATTAACATTTCACATGCAAACTGAGAAATTTAGAGTTAGTGATCAGAGAAATTTTGGTAATTTCTCTGTTCACTCCTGAAAAGATAAATAATATAAACGCATCTAATAGCTGTCTTTATACTCTTTATGTTGCTAATTTTTTACCCCGGTAAAGGTCAGAATATTTTTTTAATTTATACACTTAATAACCTTTCAAGACATTTGTACTTAACCATAACAATTTTGGATGAAAAATAATAAATGTCAATAAAGATTTCCTATGCACTGAGAACAATTATAAAAATCTATTGCTGGAAAACTAGATCATAAACATGAACCACAGCATTCACAGAATCCCGGTTTTAACTCACCAAGACTGTCTGGGCTGTCGATGGAGAAGCACATGAGTATGACATCAGTGTCTGGGTAAGAGAGTGGGCGGAGTCGGTCATAGTCCTCTTGACCTGCTGTGTCCCAGAGCGCTAATTCAACCTGAAAGGAGTTTAAGGTTATCAACCGACCCCAAGCATTGCATGTGTTTACAAGCTCATAATGGTCATAAAGGTATACTATTTTACTCTGAGCATTATGCATCTCTCATTCCTTTACTCAAAACCCTGTGGTTTCTAAATATTTCTAGCTCTTGATTGACAGAATAAGAAAAAAGAATAAGGACTAAAGTCGACTTTTGCTTCAGGCAAACAACAGGAAGTTAGCCGTCAGCTGGAAGTATTGCAGTTAAGTTACTCCGTTTTAATCCTTTTCAAGAGTCTGTAGGGAAATACGCAGGAGTAGGAAATGTCTTTTGTAAATCTCACAGTTAAGGTAAGTATCTACTAACTCTAGAGGGAATATAAACAGGGTGCTATTTGAAATGCTGACCACAATGACCATGCTAAAGACATGCTAGGATGCTAAAGTCAGCTTAGAAATGGCAACTCTAGTCATTTTGTTATTGCTTTTTTAGTAATAGTAGATTCCTGCTTATCTTTAGAGCTGTCTAACACACAGTGTGACTTCGCTTCTGCCCTGATATAAATAATAAACATTTGATTATAATAGAAAGGATGCTTAAGACTCATTTAAAGTGATAGTAAATTCATTTAACATTTCCTCTCAAAAATTAAATTGGATGACACTTATTTGAAAAAGTGAATATCTTATGATATGATGCACTCTAAACCTTAAAGTGTGCAAAAAACAATGAGATAGGCTGTTTTTCCTTAGACGAAGGTTTTATTTATAAATACCTAAAACAACATTTTACCATATTTTCAGACTTTCATCTGCAGAATGAGAGAGCTCTGAAACTTTGACCAGTTTTAAGGAATTGCCTTATTTTACTATTTTGTGGTTGTTTATAGCGTATAATGACATTTCTATTATTTGTGAATTGGAGAAGTAGAAGAGATCTGACCAGCCATCAGCTGCTGAAACCTAATAAAATGTTGCTTGACTGAAATGTGGAAGAGGAAAACAATCCCTACCTGTTTTCCATCAACTTCAATGTCAGCGACGTAGTTCTCAAACACTGTGGGCACATAGACTTCAGGAAACTGGTCCTTGCTGAATACAATGAGCAGGCAGGTCTTCCCACAGGCTCCATCTCCCACTATAACCAGCTTTTTCCTAATTGCTGCCATCGCTAGAGAAAAGAGGGCATTAAAAAAAACAAACAACGGATGTCAGTCACAGTACCAGAGGTTGTTATCTGTCTTTAACAGGGCGGGTCATATTATTATGCAACTTTCTAGCCCCGCTGCGGCTGTGATAAACTGTGAGCACATCGCAGGTTCAGCTGTGTTGACACAACCCCGAGCCCCGACTAAAACCAACACCCGGGGCTAACATCCTGACTTTCTGTCACAGCGTCATTACGGCTGAAAATAGACTGCATCAAATACAAAAAATATGAATAACAGGCATAAAAGTGACTGTCTACATCTATCTGATTAATGTTGGATTTATTACTTTTTAGCCAAATTAGAGATCTCTTCTTTCCCGATTATATATTTCCGCTGAGATTGTGTTAGCCACCCCGGCATCAGGCTCGGTTAATTATTCCTTTTGACCTACTTTGTCATAAATTACTGGCACACCTTTTCGCGAATCGTTGCAGAGCTTTATGACCTGGATAAAACCAGGCTAAAATAGTTTTCTGTTTACAAAAGACTTAATGTTAGCTGTGGAGGCTAACTAGCTACGACAGGATGTAGCTTAGAAGCTAAGTTTTTATATTATCTTTACAATTCAGAAGGACTTTGGGGTTTATAAAAACAATTCTGAAACAACACTCTATTAGTAGAATCGTTCTATGAGCTAAATTAAACACTATTTGCTTTAAAGTCGCATACCGGCACGACTAGCTGGCTAACAAGAATTAGCTTGGCATAACGGAAGTCAAGACGAGTTTTATCGTTCCATTAGCTAGGTGGCTAACATCGGCAAAGAGTCGGTAGAAAATCTACTTTAAAAAATAAACCTACTACATTAAACTGTACATAATAAACCCAGTGAAAAAAATATAGGTATATTTTGTTTGTAGGAGTGATGAACTTACGTAGTGATTGGTTAGAAGATTGTTGAACTGAAGTCAAAGTAGCGCTTTGTTAGCCTCGGTGTCTGCTGCTGATGCTAGAGGATTACCAGGAGGGAAGTGAAGGGGTGGGGACAACTAAACAGTTCAAAACTGACTACATGCACGGTGATGTATCTAGATACATCAATATTATAACGTATCAATATATATCCGGGTTGATTATCTACATTTTATGTAGTCAATATGGATGTTCTGTGTGTGCGTTTTAACTTTGGAAATAGATAATCAACCAGGATTACAGCAAGAGGGCATAAGAAAACAACTATTAATGAACGAGATAGATAGATAGATAGATAGATAGATAGATAGATAGATAGATAGATAGATAGATAGATAGATAGATAGATAGAT
>CAEFZY010007321.1:0-26360 GCA_903066815.1 Brachyrhaphis roseni | reverse complement strand
ACCCCAACTTGCTCCGATAGCCGAACCTATTGGCCCATTCATCTGAAATATACAATTACCTTCACTACTGTGTTACACGTGCACTACTTAGTGTTTGTCTATCACTCAAAATGACTTTCTATTAAAATTTGCAGTTGTAACATGACTCCAGTCAAACCAGAGGACCATTACCAGATCACTTCAGAACTTGATGACTTACTGAGGTACTTCATTCATTTCAAACAGTTTTCTGGAGCAGACACTCATCTAAGACATGCAGGGCGTTGTACAGCTGGAGGTGCTACTGACTGATCCACTCTGAAAACTAAGGTGAGACAATGCTCACATGATGCAATCTTCCTATAACATATCTACAGGAATGATGAAAAAAAGTCAGATGAAGCTTGGCGTAGCTCAAATCCGTCTCCAGCACACTGCATGCATGCACCCTTCAGCGTGAAGGCACTCAGCTCTGGAGGTCCTGGAGAAGCTACAACAGCCAGACTGAGCTTCTCCGGCCTCTACAGAGATCAAACAGCAGGGTGGGAGGGAACCATCACCCAGCAAGCACCACTGAGGCATGCTGAGAATCACGTTCTGTCTCGGTGGACAGACGTACCTGCCATGACACTGTGAGCCTGAGCTGAAGGGATTGGTGGAGAGGGGAGTGGGCGGGGCTGGATGGGGCTCTGCATGACCTTTTTCCAGTGGAAGGTAAAAACAGGAATTGTTTACCTTTTGGATCGGAGGCAGTCTCTTACTCTCCCTGTGGACTGCGTCCAGTGTCTCGATGTGCATCTGAACAATATCTGCAGACACATTTATACCAATGAAGCTCCATAAAATGCTTGTAAACTGCTCAATCAGAGATCAGTGTGTGTGGGACCGTACCTGGTATCATAGTGTGGAGCGCCTTCAGGTGCTCGTTCGTCACACCGCTCTCATTACACACTTTATCTACAAAGCGGTTGATAAAGCGCACCACTGAATTGGCCACATCCGAGCTCTCTGCGTCTTCAAAGCCACTCTCTGTGTCGTAGCTCTCTGCCATGCTGCCTGCAATACTGCAAGATAACATGAACCTGATTTAAACTTCTGTTACATTCTAACCTACAAACCACCAAGTCTTGAAGAGTGGAACGCATTGTTACTCTGACCCCTGGTGGTTGAGATGAGGATGTGCCTCCCTCTGGTTACCTGTTGGTGACATAGCTGTTGCTGACGCTCTCCACGTCTCCGAGGCCAGAACTCCTCAGCAGCCGGTTCTTGCTGGTGTCCAGTGGCAGCAGGAGGTAGCTCATCCTGTTAGCATAATGGATGGCCTGGCTGAACACCGTGCTCTCCTCCTTCTGCACACGCTCCGTCTGCATCTCTTTGCTGAGGGTCGGCCACAGACGGTTTTGCTCAGCCGCGAGCTCCAAGGCGCTGATTTCCCTTCTGCTGCCTGACCCGTCCTGTTGATCCTGCTGATGGATCAACAAATATGAGAGAAACAGAGGTGACCAGAAGCCAAATTTGACAGGTGCTAAATGCTCTCAGTCATATGGAGAGTGGAACGTAGGTGCTCACTGAGTTGCTCTGCTGGTCTCCATCATCTGTGTCCATGTACAGAGCTTTGATGTGGTTCTGAACGTCACTGTAAAACATGGCCTCCCAAAACTGCATGGTAGTCCACACCATGTGTTCTTGTACACAGCTGTAGGCAAACTGAGTGATGCCTGCACCCAGTTTCTGTCCAGTAAAAAACAGATTCTTGAGAAGAAGCCAAGAAACTTTAACCCTGATTAAGCGATAGAGAGTTCACATTCTGAGTGGCTCTCATCTAAAGTTCCTCCCACTGAGTGAAGAAATATCTCACTGTTTATGGATTTAAGACTTGAATACATACAATGAAGTGACTTTCTTAATGTTAGTTTGGAACTTACTCTGCAGAAGGCAGTGACAAGAGGAAGCAGAGCGGCTGCAATACCATGTTCATCAATATGGGAACAGTCCTGCATTGCAAGATAAATAACTTTTAATTTGTTGTTTAATATGAATACAAAAGTTCACTACAATTTTATGACAGACATTTCAAAACCTAGTTGGTTTTATATGAACATCAGAGACAGACACACTAAAGACAGCAAAAACGTCATGTGACATTAATAGCAGAGTGTTAGTGCTGATGTTCTGAGGTGTGTTGCACATGTGCACCCCTACCTGTAAAGTGCAGTTCATCATGCGAACAATGTAGTCAAACTGCTGGTCGTCGAGCACAGCTCGGTTCTGGAGAACATGTTGATTTAGCTCCTGGGTCAGACAGACCCGTGCTGTGCGACCCTTTAATGCCCTCAGTACAGCTGGCATCAGCTGGACCATGGAGAAAGACAGTCACAATACACTTCACACACGCATGATCTGCTGTGACATGGCCATTTTAGGTAAAATGCTAATGTTGAATTCACATTGTTATTAACATTAACATTCTTTTATGTTACAGTTTATATTAGGTCAATACCTTTTAAATGTTACAATTTCTGTTTGCCCAGAAGATGGCACTATTTTGCCCCTTATCAAATCATGCAGCTTCTAAACCAGAGACACTCATTAGCATCTTACCCTAGTTCTAGACTGTGGCTCAGTGATTCAGTCCTTTTTTCAGATGAAATGTAAATTTTCCATTGAAAGGAGCCCAGACCAAGTATGGAATGCGTTTACTATACAGTCCAAGAACATACTATTCCGTTGTCCCACATTCGTGTTTTAAAATATGTTTATAATTGGTCTTATTGAGTACTTAAGATTTTCTGAGTGGAATTAAATTAGTGAAGTGAATTCACTATTCAATGACATACAAAGGCTTATAAATCCAAACTTCAGCCTTTGTTTTATACAAACGAGAACATTTTTCTGCTCACTGCACAAACAGAGGCAAAAAAAAATTCCATTTAGCATTATATAATTTAGAAAACAAATACAATTTATTTCTGTTTTCGGTCCCTATGTCTGGAGTTTAGAAACGCTGTAGTTCCATCCTGCAGACATGATGAGTCTCACTCACCTTCTTGGCCTCCAGCATCTTGTTGTCAAAGATGTAAGTGATGCAGTTCCTGACCACCTCCAGCCTGCGAGCGCTGTTAGCCATCACATTACCATTCCTGTCAACTACGTCTCCTGAGGGGAAATAGCAGTTATTCATCAACATCAAGACAAACTGTCTCTCTTGCTAAAAATAAAACACTTAGACAAAGGTCTGAGTTGCATAAAGATAAATACACATCTGTATTTTTAGATTTTTAACACAAAGCTTATATTCCCATTGTGAAATACACATCTACAAATCCTCATGGGTGACTTCAATTTGCACGTTACCATCAGGTTCCTCTTTGTGTTTTAGTCTTCAGGAATAGAGGTTGCGCTCACCTAGAGGAGGCCCAGACGGCACCATGCTCTTGAGCTCTGCTTTGACAACAGGCGGTGAACTCTTGAGCTTGGCAACAGCATGATCGATGAAGAGCTGCACTGCAACGTCATCCAGAACAGGAAATGGAGTCCGACTCTGGTCCGTACTCTGGCTGGTTTCTGATGGCCTCTGGACTTTGTGCATTGCGACTGCAGGGTAGGGGTTCTCCTGAAAAGACGTCAAGTAAAAGTGAAGGCAACTTTAACCCTAACTGAACAAAGCAGAAGATGGCAGAGTTTTTGGATGATTGGAATGTGAATGCCCTGAAATATTGGAGATCATACATTTTTAAAAAGTTGCTCTGCCAGCTCTTTGACATGATTCATGACTTTGTGTGGGCAGGCTTCTTCTTGTCGTATTCGTTCCACCTGATTGGCAACAAGCTGAGGAGAAAAAATAAAAAAAATTAAACATCTGCATCGTATCAAAGCTATATAACTAACAGACAAATACAAAGCAAAATAATAGAACTCCCTGAATAGAACGGCTAAGAATGCAGAGTAGAAATACTTTTTTAAGGTTTTGTTGGCTCCAGTGGTCTTTATTAACTGCTCTCAGACAGGAAGGTGGGTTGAGAGAGAGGGAAGACCTGCGACCAAGGTCATGGGGTCAGGACTGAAACCCGTGACAGCAGCATCAAAGGCTAAAGTCTCCATACACGGCTTTAACTCTGCGCCGCCGCCACACCCTCAGCACATTGTTTATGAAAAAGTTAATCAATTAATCCATGCAACTCATATTTACATGCATGTAAATTATTGATTCAGCAGAAAACTTATTCATTGCAGTAATTCAGCTTAAAAAACATAATATTCTAGTAATCAGAGAAACTAAAATTTGCCATGTTTATTGAAATGAATCAAAATGCTTCTTAATACCATTGTTGCTGTAATGAATCTCTTTATTCTCTTTTTTTTTAATTTAACTACTGATGTTAACTTCACAACACTTAGTTTTTAAGAAATTAATATCAGCAAGAGTCTTTATTTAGCTATCAAGCCTTCATATTTGTGCAGAAAGACTCACATCATCGAACAGATCGGTGGCTCTGTACGGTGGGCCCCTCTCTGATACAAAGCCTGCAAATGCCATCCCGTCCAACACCTTCATCAGGAAGTCATCTTCTGTCAGGGATCTCTGACCCAGGAAGGCCGCCTGCCCCATTAAAAGGAGGAGACACTTTTGGGGTTTTTTTACAACTAAAAGCAGAGACCTCTCCGTCCCCCCATCAAAACAATGCATTTCTGTACCTTATGGAAGCGGATTACAGGTTCTGGGTGAATTCGGATGATATGTAAACACCAGCGATAACCTTGGAAAAGTCGAGCGAAGAGCCAGAGGAAGACGGCTCGGATTTCCTTATCCTGAAACACATCCACAGTTCAGCTCAGTTTATTTATAGGATGCTCATAAGCCATGTTACAAAACAATTAAATAATGTATGTTCAGAAATATATAGTAGCAGGGTAACAGTCCATTCAATCCAACCCCATACAGATAAATTTAAAGTAAGTTACACACAGATCAGTTTATTTTTCTAAATAGTTAAAAGTCCCAATCATTTAAAAGGAATCGCTGACTTAGCATGAATCAACACTCTAAATGAGCATGAAGTGACAGTGCATGGTGTCCATGATTTTAAAATTAAAATAATTTTAAATTATTTAAAATTAGATTTTCAGAGGCTTTTAAAGCAGATTTAAAAGTCAGTCCAAGTGCTCTTTCAGGGTGTGTGGAGTGTGTATAAAGGTCTATATTCACATTTTTCTTACCTGGATCTTTAGTGCAGAAGGATTCATGGACTGTGGGGGAAATGCCTGATCAGAAAATTCCAACTCCGGGTCCAAAACCTGCAACAATTTTACAAACCTGTCAAAAATTATGCACAACCACATCTCCTCTTCCACTTTGCTTTCTCGCTTCATGCTGCATGTGAAGGACCTATTTTAGAAGGTCCTTCCAAAGAGCAAAAAAAACCCTAAAAACACTGAGCCTCTCTCCAAAGACACCCACTGTAGAATGTGATGGCGGCAGCATCATGCTGTTTTTTGCCAGTAGGGACGGGGATAGGAAGATGGATGGAGCTGGAGAAAAACCCAAGAGAGGTGGTAATATAGTCGAGAGTGGAGCAGAAGTTCAAACAGACTTAGTTTATACCAATTATGTTTAAGGTTGAAAAGAAAGCTTAATTTGTTTTTTTTAAGTTTTTCTGGAGGCAGAACTCTGATTTCTTGTCATTTTTCATTTTTTAATCTATGAACAGTTTTGGTAGTTACTTTTACAGGAAACCTGTTCACTATTAAGCTGAAATGGGATGGCTCATGCAGAAACGTTGTTGTGCTGCCCAAATATGTGCCTGTTCAAAATTAGTGAAGACTGAATTATCAACACCAGTTGCCATACTTAGAAAATGTAAAACGTGACCAATTATTATCCTCTGGATATCAGCAGGATTTTCTGTGCTTAAATACAGGCAGGTGTGTTGCTGCCTTTGCAACTTATTGAAATGGTCATTCACTTTTTATGAAAAGTGATTTTGTTAAAAAAAAAATTGTCTAATATATCATGACAGCATGTGGGTAGGAATGTGTATTTGTGTTATTGTAATATTCAGCATTTTATGAAACAGTCGTCTCAACAATCCAATGCAAAGTGTCAGAAGTGATAAAATTGAACAAACAATGCAGAATGCTAATAAATCTTTATGAATTTCCACTTATTTCAAAAGGATTTGTTCTTTTTTGTTTGTTGTGGAAGGAAACCGGGAAATGTTTCCTCAATTAGTGACAGAGGTCAGTGTGATTACACAGAAACCCTGAAACAGCACATTTCATTTCACTTAGGCCCAGTGACCCGGGCCATCTCTCAGATGCCTGACATATTATGCCTTAAAATGAGTCCAAATAGAAACTCAGGGCTCCACACAACTTCTTGTTGTCCTTCTTTTTGACTTAAAACCCAGAGACTGTTGTGCTACTTTTCTGCAACAATAAATGAGAAACCCCTGTGTCTTCAGCCAGGAGTTCATCGACCAAACGGTGACAAGAGAACCAGAATCAGATCAGGAGCTTGTGCTGCAATCATTTTATTATTTAAATCGACTTGCTGGAATGAATTACCTCTAATGTAGATCCAGTTGATTGTTGGTCAGAAACTTTAAACCAAGACTTAATGCTAATTTTCCTGTTATGGCCTTGTATTCTGTAAAACTTTGAACATACCACTGAATGTAGTCAGAAAACCTGTAAAAAGGGCAAATTATGGACTTCTGGGTGGGCAAGCAAGATGGCAACAGCCTAACTGAGTGTTTCCCAGATAAATATTCGAAAAATATCCTTTCTCTATGCAGTTGCGGGATGCAAAATACACTACAGAGTGAGTTAAAATGCCTAAGCCTAAATCTAAAAACACTCTTCTATATGACAACAAATTACAAAAGATGAAGGAATGAATGAAAAATGAATGGCTAGCCTCTGGGATTAAGAAGCATCTGTGGAGGCTAACGATGTCTGATATTTTCCAACAACTCAGAGAATCACGTCGTGAGAATAGAAGTGGTTTTAGAAGTTAAAGAGGAACTAGAAAACAAATAGAAGATTGGACAAAGCAGAAAACCACATTTTGAAAGCAGAGAAATTGATTCAGCACAGTGAAGTAAAGAACAATGTGAAGTGAAACCGGTTGAGTTGGAGGGCAGACTGAGATGGGTTAATATACGGTGCCATGGCTCTGCAGACGGCTCTTCTTCTCTCTCACTCTTCATAAAAAAGATTGTCTATGAAAACCTTCATAGACAAATTGGACATTCTGACATCATTTGACCTGGTTATTGAGAGAGCTCACCGTTCACTGGGATCAAAAGCTCCACCTGATACCTCCCACCACGTTTAATAAGAGTCAGGTTTGCCACATTTGAAGTCAAGGATGCGGTATTAAAACGAGCTTGGCAAAAGAAAAGAAAAGCATGATTGGAATAATAGTGCATGATTATGCCCCGGACGTGTTAAAATGGTGATGGGAATAAGCTGAAGCAGTTTCTCAGAGAAAAGGAGATAAATTCCAGACCCCATTCCCAGCCAAGTTGAGGGTATTTTATGAGAACACCACATGTCTACAACTCTGCAGCTGAAGCAACAAAACCATGGTGAGTTGAGGCTTCAAAGTCACCATCATCCAACCATCTACATTGTGAGCTGACAAGATCAAGAGTGCTACGCGGACCAAGTCAGTAAAGATGGACAAAGAGCATTCAAAGGAAACATCGGATGGATGTAAGAAGAGGCTGGACGCTTTTAGAAGGGAACAAGTAAAACCATAAAGAAGAAACACTACCTGGTAAATGGAATGCCACAACTAGGTAACGCCACCAGAGGGCCCTTCACAACCACAGAGCGGTGATGCTTTACCCTCAGAGTCACTCATTAACTATTACACCATTAAGGTTGTTGACAAGACCAAAGGAAAGGAAGTCTTCTTTAACTGGACTTGTGTTAGTTTCATTTACAAAGTGAAAATGTTCAGAATATTAATTGTTGCTATATGTTTGAGTAGCCAAAAGGTGTTCCTTTTATTTGTTCTGGATATATGAAAATCTCTAACTCCTGACTTTATCTGTACCAATAAGAATCACAAGCTAAAATGTAAAAGGAGTTTTTAATCCATCAAAAAGGGCTTAAATATTAGGCAAAATAAAAAAATAAAAGGCAGAAGTAAAATTCCTTCAAGAAATTCACCTCTCCAAGACAGAGCACAGTAAACTTAAAAGAATAGAGGTATTCAGTGCATCACATGAATCAGGTTGTAGAAAGAGGGTAACAGTTGAGAAGATCCATGAATGACTACAAGGCCAAAGAATGCACATACAATGTAGTGATTGGCAGACTAGAGGGGCAGGAAATGATCTTTAATAACGTGTATGTAATTTTGATAAATTATTTGGTTACCCATGTTAAATAATACCAAGTTTGTGTTTTTGGATAAACACTTTGAACAGATTCAGTACAGAAGTGGAAGTCAATCAATAAATTGGACAAAATTAAATTTGTCCTTTTTCCCCACCAAAAGACAAAGCGAGACAGAGAAACCACACACACACACACACACACACACTGCTGTTATGTATGGAGGATCTGAGTGCATCTTCGTGTGCATGGCCCATCCACTCCACAAGTACTAATGACAGTAGTGAAACTTCCTGTTAAAAACCTGATCATACTGACAAGAGCTGTTGCTGCCAGTGAATGATAGTTTTAAGGTGAGAAAGTGGAATATGTTTTCAATACCAATATAGTTTACTAAATAATTGTACAGAGCACTGTGCACTCAGCTTCATTTATTAACAACATTTAAAAATATCCAGATCCAGTTGGTCCTTTTTGATGATTTCATTCTAAGCCCTTTTGTAGTTAAAAGCTGTTAAGAGATTATATATAACGGTTAATGTTTTACCATCAGGTGATATAAACCACTATTGGTTAAATGTTGCAGCAGCAACAGAATTAGCAGACTGCCAGCAGGTTCTGTTATTTTAGAAAAAAAAAACTGTAAAATATAGGAAGTAAATATTTTTATTATGGGGGTATAATTAAAGTCTGTGCAGCTGTACAGTTTAGAACTGTACAGCACGTGAGCTGGCTGACTAATATGCAATAAAACTAGTGCTCACACATGGAATTATATGAATAACAAAGGCGATACATTTCTTCAATTATTCCTGGAAATCCTTTGGTCAGCACAAAACCAAGATCATAAAAATCATTTCCAGCAAAGAGGGACTTCCTGCATCATGTAGCCTCAGAGTGTAAATGCAATGACTAACAACAAATCCAATATCTGTTATCAAAAACACACACAAGCATTTCTAACAAGAGGAAGAAATAATGTAAGTGTGTAAATATCAATAAGGAAGCTGGGAAATCATCTGTGTACAGACTGGAAGAGCTATTCTCAGAATGGGCTGTCACTGGGATACTGGAAACAACCCAACAGCTTTATATGAGCTGGCTGGTCAAACTGCCTCTAATGAAGACAACAGGGCAGCACAGACAAGGCTTTCAAATATTATACTGTAATATAGAAAATAGAGTGTCAGCAGAGGTGGCAATATCAAAGCTCTAACATGAACAGTAGTTATAAAACACATATAAACAAAAACAAATCAAAATAATGATGCAGATGGAGTTTAACATTGTAGGCTTAAAAAATGAAGCAAAAATATGTTATTACCTTGATGAGTAATTGGAAATAACTTCTAAAAACATAAGCAATTTCTATCATTCTTTTAACAATAGTTGCATTACGGCATTCTAGATTTTTGCAAAACCAGTTTAATAATAAGACATCTAGAATGAGCAGTTCTACAGACAACTGAGTGTTGTTTCAAATTCAGATCAATTCAAAAATTATTTATTGATCCTAAAGGGAAAGTACATGTTGTAACTCAAATTATCCAAGATTCTTTAAGGAGTTAATGTAGATGGTGATGGCTGAAGGATCTCCTCTAACAGTCTGTATTAATAAGCCTCTGACTGTTTTTCTTTGACAGTCTCATGAAAAGGATGCTCAGGGTTCTATACCTGCATATGTTAGAAATTTCTCATATTTCTCACCACTCTTAGCACTTGAATGTTATTATTATTAATTAATTAATTATTGTAACAATCACTAGTTTGGTCCCACACTAATGTAGAATGATATTCCATTCCTGAACCAGCATCTGTTGGAAGTCAGTCCATGTGGTTGTGTTAATCACTTCAAATGTGAAACCATTTTAATGGAAAAATGTTTTTCTGACAGTATAAGTTATTAGAAGAAGCATTGTTGTAATGAAAATAAAGGATAGATGAACGGCTTTAAAAGATGATGAAACCCTGTTATGTCACAGAAGGAAGAACTCAGTCAGGACTTTCCAGCAGTGCTGTGTAGCTGATAACTTAGTAAAGACTTCCCACAACCCATTCCTGAGATTTCCCTACATTTACCGGTGTGTTGTGTAATGGTGTGGTTGTGAGGCTGGTTGTTTGCAGCTCTTACCATGGAGAGGGCAGTCTGGGTCTGCTGCAGCAGAGGTTCAGGCAGCAGAGAGATGTGGACACATTCAGGGATGGTAACGGTGCCTCCATCCAGGTCAGCGATGATTACGTCCAACTGAAGTCACACAAGTGCGTATCATATATATCACTGATAAACAGTGCAGCATCAGATGATAAACTGCACTAATAGACATTATGTTGTTTCTGTCAGCTGCTGTCCATTACGGCATCAGACATCAAACAACAATAACTCCACATTGAGACAGAACAGCTGCACAGCTGATAACCTCTGTTCTACACCGACAAGGGATCAGAGAGCAATCTGTGGGCTGAGATAAGAACTCAACTCACACTTTTAACATATCTGATCATTCCATTTTCAACAAGTCACAATCAGACAAAAGATAATTATTTTTAGTACTCTGAAGATTAACTTTTGAAGGCTGAAAACACACAATTTTATTACATTTATAAATCTTAAAGGCAGCGATCAGTCAGGCAGCAGGACCAAACTCTAGACTGGAATTATAATATTAATTGTTCTGAGATCACAGATCTCTTTAGCCCTTTGTGAATACAAACATTTCCTCAACACCAGTGAGTTGCTTTTGTCATATAGTTTTATGTTTTGCAGTGATAAAAACTCACCAGTTCCTGTGTCTCAGAGCGGAAGAAGGAATTGACACCAATGATGAAGGGGGTGGGAGTGCTCAGGACCTCCAGCAGCTTCCCAGGTAAAATGGGAACATAAGTAAAACTAAGAAAACCAGAAGAAAAAAGGTTTACTGTGAACATAATCACAAACAAGCTGAGCACAACTAAAACAGCAGAGCAAAGTTAACAGCTGTTAAACATTGTGGATCAACTGTTCTGTACAAAAACGGCATTTGAGATGGAGCTTTCTCCATCTCAGAACGCTCCATCTCAAATGATGTGAACAGGGGCAGCAACAGTTTAAATAAACCTAACCTAACATATAAGTATACATTTTACTTATGACTTCTAGCTTCCCACATAATTTTCAGTAATTTCTGGATTTCCAGACCCTAAATATACTCCCTAAATTGACTTTTTAAAATTACACATCTCCACATTGGAAGGTGTTTTAAGGATCTCAGTTTTTCTCATCAATAAAAAAAAAAGAAGCTAGTTTGAATGTGGAGCGGAAGTACAAGCAGCAGAAAATATTTGTCCCTCTACATACAGAATAGAATAGAATTCAACTTTATTGTCATTGCACTGTCACAAGTACAAGCAACAAAATGTGATTTGCATCTATCCAGAAGTGCTATACATGATATAGATGATTATTTGCAGGTGAACCAAATAGCAATAATGGCGTGGAGCTAAAACAGTCCGTGGTGTGTGTGTGTGTGTGAGTCACAGTCCACATGTTGGTGTGAACAGGGTTTTTGCTTCCAAAGCATCAGAGTGGAAGGTCACCTGTATTTGAGGGGAAACATGATGGCCAGCAGGCCTCGGCAGGCATCGGTCAGCCTCTGGTAGCTGCTGGACAGAAACAGGATCTTGTGCTCCGTCAGAGCAGCACAGAACAGGTACAACACGTTGACTATGCCTGAGAGGAAAAGCACACTAACCATTATGACGGGCCATTTGCGGAGAAAAACTAGGTTTCACACGCACATGAAAAAGATATACAGTTGTCAAGCCATCTAACCAATTAACAGACACTAATGTAGAAAACAACAGTGTTCTAAAAAGTGCTGAAATCAACCAAGCTAACTCCACACAGGAACACTGGCGTGGTGCAGTTCAATCCAACAGGCACCAAAATCGCAAAGCTAAAATTGTAACCTGTTAATATCTTATAAAACAAATTTTAAAATGAATGAATTCATTGTTTATTTCTACAAGCTATAAAACCATGGGATCAGAGTCCATACCAAGCTGCCTAAAGAGCTGGGCCACGCTGCTGCCGCTGACAGGAAGAGCATCATTGATGGGAGTCTGGATAACTTGCCGGTCGCCAGCGCCTAATGTTATTGTCCTCTACAGGTAAGGAGAGATAAAAAAAAAAAAAAAAACAGAATAAATTAAAGGAAAAAAAAATCAAACAAATGCGACTCAAGAAAATCATGATTCAGTGCAGAGGTTTGATCAGAGTTGTGTGTCCAGAAAACAGCGTGAGTCTGAGAGAGAGATGGAGAATCACCGAAGCTCAGCAGGAACATGACAAATAAAACCCAAGCCATTCCAGCTGATCAGGTGAATGAGGCTGCAAAAGACTCCATGCCAGCAACCTTACAGGAAAACACCAGCAGCACCATAACAAAAGGTTCCCACGGACAATGGAGGTCCAAAGACACTGCAGCCCTCATGCTCTATGAACTGTCCACTGCAGTCTAACAGGTAAGAGGGAATGATCAAACTGACTACATACATGAGTCAGGCCACCAACATTCTGCAAAAACTATTTTTAACCTTTTAATAAATAGCAGATATTTCTGTGCTTTAAGTTGAAGGTTTCAGTTCTATATACCACCTACCAGATTATTAATAAACAACATCGAGCAAGGGACAAAATTAATATATTTAGCAGAGAAGAAGTTCCAAAAGGCCCTGGATGGTTTGGCCCAAACAGAGAACAGTGCAGCCACATCCCATGCTCTCTACAGCAGCAGTGATCATGTCAGTTGACTCAGATTAGCCATTCAGTCCTGTGGGCCAACATCTGATCATCAGTGGACCCTAAGACGTTTTCTTTGGACAAATAGAAGCACGTGATGTGCTGCTTCTTCTTTATCTGTATTAATATACCTACATGTCATAGTTGTAAACTAATAGTGAAATAAAATTGCATCCTTGATAAATCAGAGCATCTCAAAAAGGTAAAGTATCTGACCAACTGCTGGGTGAATATACTGTACATACTGAAGAGTGGACAGTATATACACAATTATTAGAATAATATCAGCAAATTTTCTGAGAAAATGAATTAAAGTTTAACTGTAAGCGAAAGTCATCAAAGAGAACATAAAAGAAAGCTTGAATTATACCACTGTGTGTAAGGAATCTATTCTATTCAACTAAATCAATTCACTTTTCAATTCAAATTAGCTGATCTATAACTAAGTACTAACCTGAAGCCTGTGCTTGACTTTACTGAGGAAAATGGAATTGTTTTTATGTTCTTGGTCAAATTGTTGTTGAGTGATACTTCAGCTTCCACTGTCTTTATGATTTGCATCAAAATCACATAACAATTTTGAAACATCTCCAGAATCTAGGATCAGCTTTTATAGATGAGATCAGGTGTTGTTCACAGACAGAAAGCATCTCAATTAATTCACCTAAAGCAGCAGGTGTGCATGGATACACTGAAGGAAGTGTGCAGGTAAATAAAAAGAAGCTGATTGGTAGAGAGAGGATGAGGATATGAAGTCAGGCTGGCGTACCAAACTGTCCTCTCTCTCCTCTGGACCCGGCTGCACAAGCATTCAACACACACACATACACCCACGCCCGCACACACAAACACCCCCCCCCCAACCCACCCACCCACCCACACACACACACACACACCCCCCCACACACACACACACACAGCAGGATAAGACATGTTAGAGGTGACTGCACAAGACAGTCATGTATCAGCATGGCAAAACTTATAGGCTGAACAAACATCATCATACCTCTGTAAAATGGGTGAAAATAGAACATTGGGCAACACACATACAAAACAAATATTTGGCATTTTGGCAGCACAAAAACAGCAATAAAAATAATAAATGCTTCCATTAAAAATCTAAATATACATAGGAATAATAGGGCAATTACTTTTCACAAAAGGTTCAAGATGTTCTGAAAAGCTTTTTCCTTTAGACATAATCATAATCTCAACACATTTACTGAAGTTAAATTACTCTGATGTTACAATTAATCTGTTAGTCTGAAGCATAAGTGTGATAAAAAGCAAAACCAAAAGCTAATGTTATTTTAAAAATGCTGTTACAATAATAACTGACTCAGAGGGAAGTGAATTCTGAGGAATCAGTTCCAAAACTGAAACAGTGGCACCAACCATAAGCGGTACTAAAAGTAAAGCTGCATCCAGCAGACAAAAATGCTCCCAAACAAAGGTGTCCCGACATTAACATCTGCAAGCTCATGTGATGAGATCAAACAAAGTGCCAAAGACCTCCGGCACAGTGACTGATTCTTTCATTTCAGTCGGAGCAGCTGGCAGAGTGACAGAGGTTGAAGAGTGTATGTGCTCCTTTAATGGCTTGGGTTCTAATAAACACTTGACCTCTTTCCAAAGTAAACAAGTTTTTGAAAATCAGTGAAGTTTGGACATTTGGAAATTGTGGACACTGCCGTAGCCAGAGTTACCCTCAGTTGTTTGCTTCCATTTCCCCGGGGGAAACTCTGTGGACTTTTTGCCATTCCCAGCCCTTCAGCTAGACATTGCCCCCTCCTTACTGACTAATTTTACTAACCTTAAACCTATATCTTAAAATGTCACAAATGTTCCACAAAAATGTGACACCATTTTTGTCTGCTTTGAAGAAGGTGGGATGACCAACTTCACTCAGGTATCTTAAAATCAACAACAGTTAGTTTCATTAATCACAGACAGTTCTGTAAGACATTACTTTTGTGTGTCAAAGTAAAGCTAAAGTTAACACGACCCTTAAATTTGACTCATCTTTCATTGTTTAGGGAAATATGAAAATATGGTTTTATGTAATTGAGAATAGCAAAAGCAACAAACGTGGGATGAAAAGATGGACGGACAGCCTGAAAGTGTGATCTTACAGATATGTTTTCCCACAGTGACTGGTTACATCTGGAGGAAAAGGGACCCTGAAGTACAGCATCATGTTGTATGGCTGTTTTACTGCACTTCACAAATTACATCACTTCATTGGGAAAGATGATTTTGTTAAAATATTGAAGAACCACCTCAAGATGTTCACCAAGAGGTTGTAGTTTGGGCACTAGTGGACCCTAAGCACATCACCAAGTTATTTACAGAATGGCTCAGAGACAGCTAATTTTAAATGATGCTTTTCTAATGAAATCACATTATGGAAGCGTCACATTCATCCAGCCGTAGTCCAAAATATGCAGACATTTATACACAGATCAGAAGAAATCTTGGAGTCAAGTGTCTTGCCCTCAGCCACATCGACATGTGACAGGGTAGAAATCTAGAACTGAGCCGAATGTGCGTGTGAGGAACAGGTTCTACAGAACTTACTCAGCTCCACTAGGTCTATCAGGAAGAGAAGGAGAAAATTTCAGCAAACTATAGTCAAAAGTTTAAGGAAGGATAAACAAAAAACCCAAGTTTGAAAGGCAATTCTACAAAATACTAAGAAAATGTATGTCAATTTCTGCCATTGGACAAATAGGAACAATTACTGTTTTACAACCTAACTGATTTAGTCTAATTTAATAGTGGGAAAAGTAGGAGAATTGTCAAAATATGTTTTTTGACATATTTGACGTGCCTTTCCAAAGCGTGTAGTTGGTTGCTGCAGCCTGGAAATGTCTAATGCTGATTAGATGTGATTGTCTCATTCAGATGCTGCGCTGCCAGCAGGAAGCCATCTGCCAGGCCATATGGCCACCAAGCAAGCGAACTATGACCTGCTAAGCAACCACTTTAATGTGTGTGTTTGTGTGTGTGTTGGGGGGTGGGTATGGTTCTTAATACCTGAAGAAAATCAGAATTATTAAATAAGAAAACAGCAACAAACTCAAATCTGGAGAAATTATATGATTCTGCACAGTCTGAATACAAAACACACATAAGCAGGTCAAAAAAAGGTGGAATCATGATTTCAAATGAATTAATGAAAAAAAAAAGACACTGATTTGATTGATTGACAGAATCAATAACATGGAGCTTGGTGCTGATTGGTGAATCTTGCAGAACAGGAAAGTTACCTGGAGACAGGCCAGCAGCCAGTCACAGGCCGGGGACTGGGGAACTTTGTCTAAACTACAAACTGGGGACTCATCTATCTGTAACACAAAGGAGCCAGTGTACAGAAGGGTGCACATACAAAGGAACATCTGGAACTCTAGTAAAAGGCTTCAGCTCACACAGAATCACAGAAAATATGAAACTGACACCATCTGTGAAACCCTAATAACATCAAGTAATTGAGTTTTGGGATAGCTTGCATTTAAAATAAAAAGTCAATGGCTGAATGTGGAAGACAAATTCTTCCTAAATTTCAAAAGTATGATTCATCAGGAGCAAGAAAACACATTTAATGAGAATGATGCCATTTAAAAACTGACAAAATGCGCTTTAAAGTAAAACACAAGACGGCATGCCGACATCCCACAACATACGTCTTCAAGATTTAAACAATATTAATTTGAATAAACATACTGCAGAACATCCCATCAGAGGTTTGCTGTAAACACATCATTAGGAAGTGGAAACGAACCGTGACAACATGCCACACTGACATCCTATGTGAAAGAAAGCAGTTTGTTTGGTTTGAAGGCCTATATCCACCTTATTCCTGGTGCTGCTGTAGGACTGAGTGTGGATGAAACGTCTTGAAACAGCCAAAGATTCAGTCAACCGCTTTGCTACACTCTACTTTCTGTGCTTTCTCCCAACAGACAGCTGTTTGCCGTTTGTCAGTGATCAGCAGCTGAGTAATTGTAAAGCATGACACAGTTTAGACAAAACCCAGATTCCTCGGATGAACTAAATAATGTGGACGGCCTTTACAACAAGCTACACACAAAAATAGGCCATGGTTTGAAAAGTTAGCAGCATGAAACACAGATGGATAAGACTACGCTGTAACAATTATGCTTTCCATCAGCATTACCTGCCTACATTTAATATTTGTCAAATTTAAAGCTACATGAACATCCCGCTGTGTGTGTTTCTCCTGTTGACCCCGGACTGGGCTCCATGTCCTCCTAGAGAGACATGAGGTTGACCCCGACCTTCAGCAAAATCTAACCAAATCTAACCAAACTTTTTACAGGGTTACCACGGCTACAAGTCCTTATTGTTCTCCATCCATCTCTTTCTGTGTGAAGCGCAAGTTGATAATGATGGCTATAGGAATTAGGTGGATACAGCAGAACTGATGTGATGAACTGGTGTGAACCAGTAATTAAGCCTACACGTTTCTCATTAAACTCAGGAATATTAAACTAAACAGTCCCACTCACACATTAATGACCACCTGTACACCTGTGATCCAGTCATTATAACAGCTGATCTTGGCTCTGACCACAGCAGAACTAACATGTCTCATGCAGGTGTTGGTCGGTTATCATACCTGGGAGCCTCCGGCAACAGGGATGATACAGGTTAGCAGGTTTCCGATCACAGTTTCTAAAGGCGTTGACAGGCCGTCTACATGGACGGTGTAGATCAGACCGAGGCAGTTCTGTGGAATCAAGGGGCATAGGCACAGAGGTTACAGGTCAGCAGGGCAATGTAACAACCACACTAATGATGCACTTAAAACTATAAATTTTGTCACTTTTTTCTTTTCAACATCTAGAAATATACTGGGAAGGTTGATGACGTCCTACCCTGAACGCCTCGGTGTAATCAAGTCGAGAAACCACCACCAGGCTCTTCGGTGCAAACAGTTTAGCGTGCTGGACAACAGCTGACTCCTCGTCTGCCTCGTCAGCATCGCCAGCATGAACCTTCTTCAGCTGAACACAGAGGAGAAACAGATGCTGTCACGACATCAAGCTGAAATGAAGTTACTGGTGTTCAGCTTCCTGTGTGATCAGCTCCAAGGGACTAAGTCTAGCTGGCGAACAACTAACAGCTCCGAACGGAGCTGGCGTTCCTCTCACCTGTGGATTATCCAAGCCCTCCCAGAAAGTGAAGCAGGCACAGTAGTGACGCTCCGAGTTGATGTCAGTCAACACGGCAACGAAGAAGGAGGCCGGCTGCCGCTCTGGAACCAGCTGCCAACCGCTGGGCTGGCAAAACTAGAGTGGCGGAGGGAGAGGAGGTGATGACAGCAGGAAGGTTAGATAATAAAAGGTTTCACCGTAAACAATTAAGATAGTGAAATTTTTCAAATTGATGCGTCATAGTTTCATATTTGATTTCCCTGACACCCTCTAGATGAATATTGAAGGTTCTTATTTAAATGAAGGCTATATACAAAGACAATAAATCAGCAACTTGGTCTCTCATAAACAAAATACTGATTTAAAAATAAATTACAAAATATTAAAAATAAATGAAGTAGCATCTTAATACAATTAGAAAAATACTAATTCAAGTCTGATACTTAAAAAAGACAACTATTTTTCATAATTTTAAATCATGCTTTAACTTGAGCAAATTTTTTGCAAAGATATAAATATGTGTGAAATTATGATGTACAATGCGCCATAAATTTTAGAAATTTCTATGTTCAAACTACATTTTGCATAAAAGACCATGTCCAAAATTATTCTCATGATGGGAATTTCAAGGTTCTAGAAAATTTTAAATAGTCTGATGTTCTAAAGCATCCTAATTAACTTTGAACAGATGCTTCCAGCTAACCCAAGTCAAAACAGCAGGTAGAGGCTCAAACAGAGCGCAGTGAGGAGTTGCAGCCGTGTGATGCGGCACTATCTGAACGTGCTCAAGTTCCAGTGGCAACAAAACACTATTATTAAAAAAGAACACACAAGAAAATGTCAGAGGGAGTGGTAGAAATTCAAAAGTAACACCTAAATTAACTAAACTGATGGTAAAAAAAAAAAAAGGGCATGAAAATCAGAATGTCCTGCAGAACGTGGGCCATTTAGGTGGCATCATCTCCAGGCAGACAGTCTACCACACACTCAACAAGGAGGAAGTGAGGATCCAGAAGGCCTGCTTGCCCTTCAGAAAATCTAATCTGGACAGGTTTTCTGTGTAGTGAGATGAAACACACATCGTACCATCCCAGAGCCTCTATGAATTTCATCCCATCATCTTATTTTGGTAAAGCCACAAAAAAAAGATTTCATCTGCGTGTGGATGCTGTTAGCTCTATCTGAACCACAGACAGTTGCTGTTATTGTGTCATGAGGAGAGTGAAAGCCTGACAGGACTAAATCCATACACAGGAACATGACAGTCAGCACAGACTCACCAGTTCAATGCCTTGTGGGAACGGACTGTCCTCCCAGTCTTTCTCAGGAAACCGCTGGAGGATACGACCCTGACCCTCACCCTCCACTGCAGGAGACACACAGAGGAGCAGAGGAAGAGGTCAGTCTGGGTCGTCTGCAGTGTTTGTTGCAATGTCTGTTTCTACAAATAAGCTTCTTTTACAAATCTTTTATAGACCATTCCAAAACATTCGGCCCTCATACAAGTGTGTGCTTATTTACATGATCTAGCCAAGAGGACACGCATGTGTTTCCTGGACTACCAACTGCAACTACAAAGACTGCTGCCAATCATAGCTTACTATGTAGAGGTTTTAGGAATCAGAGGAATTTATATTATATAAATTATATCCATCTGCAATACATATAGATATGTATATGCAGGGTTTCCTCCAAGTAAAGCCTGGTGTGAGGCCGCTAGGCTTTACTTGTGCACCCTCCAGGCTTAGCATTGCTTATTTATTCGTTGTTATTTTTAATGTTTGTATTTTTTAAGACTTTATAGTTGGTGTTCAGATATTATTAATCTGAACACCAACCACCATCCCTACCACCAGGCAGTGCTAAATTCAAGTATATAGCGGAGAGTTCAGAATGACCAAAGTGTGCTTAAAAATCTATATAAAAGTTTTTTAAATGGACTTTTGTCTTATTTAGATTCCCATTTCCAATAAGCAAATAATTACTCAGCACATTTTGACCATAACATGTTTTCAAGGTGTCGCTTCTCAGACCAACAGATAGTGTAAAAATGGGATGGATTATATGTGCATTTGATGAGTCATTGGATATTAATTTGACTGGTTTGTCATGCAGATAGCCTTGAGAAGAAATGTGGTTTGAATTGGTGCTACCAACTAAACTGAATTAAATATTTGACAAACAACTTGGTCTCTAAACAAAGCCTTCACTTTGCTTTTTGTACAAGGACAATGGTCACATAACATCAGGAAAATAATGTTTTACACTGATGATATTGATTATCATCAATAATTTGACTCTTTTGTGTCTCTACAGTTACACCAGGTCTCTACCACTGTGTGAGCTTCAGTGTCTTTCACTGAAAACAGACACCAGGGATCTACAGACTGCTGGAATACATTTAGTACATAATTACACTTATAATATACAGGTTCCTAACAAATATGACCCATGTTCACAGATATTGCCATGACTATTACATTACAGTACATATAGAAAAACTCTAATAGGGACTGAGCCAGTCCATGCCTTATGAATCTCCCCCACAATTTTGAATAAGCAGCAATAATGATTCTTTCACACATTTTCCTTCCACTCAACTCTCCATTAACATGTGTTGACACAGCATCGACTTACTAATGACCTTTTATGGCTTACTCTCCTTGTGGAGTGTGCCGATGAGTGGAAAGCCAGCAGTCTTAGCCCATGATTTTGATGGCCATAAGCTTTCTGTATTAAAAATAATTTTTTATTTATTTTTTGGAAAAAAGCCGATATTATCAGATACATCCACGTATAGCAGTTTCATCGGGGAGATGGGCTAAACCGTTGCTTCCTGCTGATTAATGGGGCCTTTTCTACTGTTGGTGTGAGCTTGGTTCATCACAGAGGCACAAGAATACAACAAAGAGAAACTTTTGTAACCAACACAAGCCAGTCTTTCAGCTGGGTTCCGACTGTAGCCCTGCTGGTCGCTTAAAGGAACCATTCATCTGCACAGAGAATACACTCTACTTCCAAATACAAAGGAAACGCAGACAGAAACAAAGGAGCACAAAACCAAGTGCTAATCCATGCTAAAAGAAGATTAACACCAGTTTTTACACACCATAAAAAAGAAAATCAACCAAATAATGCCTAAAAGAAACACTGCCAATATACAATACACAAAAACACTGAAAGTAGGCCGGTGGCTGAAACAGCTGGGGAAATAAAAAGATGAACTTTTTATTTGCTGGAGTTTTCACTCTGGTGGCTTGACTGACATTTTCTTTCCTTTTTATTATTACTTTAGCTTCTCAGACAATAAAAGTATACATATAGTGTGCATCAAGGGCAACTAGAAACCATCTAACTGGTCAAATATATGACTGGCATTCAAAAACTGAAAGAATGATGCCTGAAATATAATATCCAACCATGTATTGTATCCAAGCAATGCTTTGTGATTGCAAAATTACAAACAATGTGTGGCTGTTGCATATTTGACTGCTACAGAACAACATAGATCATTTTCTGTGCCAAGAGATAAAACAGATCAGGGACCACGCAAACTATTTCTGTGGACAATATCAAACTACAAAGCGTCAAAACTCACCTAAAAACACTAAAATCTGCCTACATTCAGTGATATTTAGACCAAGAAGCATCGAACCCCATGTTTTTTTTCATGATTTTAATATTTTATTGTTTAAAGTAAACAATGAAACTGAACCGCATATATCCTCAGACAATTACCTAACACACACAAAATAAAGAAAGTAAAAAAAGGATGCGAAAACCTCACTAGAATGTAAAAAATACATTTCCTCAGTTTTTGTCTCATAAAAATGTAATGCATTTGTCTGTGCACCGAATATAATGAAATGCATCTAAGGGGTCATTTCATTCTCACTAAAAAAAATTAAACGTGGTTGGATCAGAAGATTAACTCCAAACAGGTTTGATTATTTTTAAGGTGATGGAGGTGTGTAGACAATCACACGTATTTAAGTAGCTGCATTAAGGTGAGCCGCTAACTGTGGAGCGTTTGGCTCTGATGGAAAACATCACCAATGGAAGGATTCAGAGGGAGCCATTGATCATATTGATCTGCTGGGAAATGTTGATGATGGTTAGTGTTTCGATTAATCCAGACTGATCATTCTGGAGCTCTAAGCAGAAGTTATAGAAGGATCCGTGCGGTACTGGGACCAGTCCAGTCATCCTTCAGTGGAGCCGCTTTGTGAACACGTCTTTCTGGACAGAAAGTATCTCTACTCTATAAATGTACAACTTATGCACATGATTCCACTACTCATAATAAACGTCCATTTTACCCACTCAAAGGACTCTGTCTGTCTTTAAATCCCGGCTGAACGCTCTGCTGTTCAAACAGGCATTTGCACGATCTCTTTAATTTCTTTTTTTTATTTGGATTTTTTTCCTTTCTTTAAAATGTATTATTTTTATTTTTGTGAGGTTACCTTATGTTCCCTGAAAGCACCTTTTAAATAATATATATAATCATTATTATTATTATAAATACTAATACTGCTACAAACAAGGACGTTGCCATGGTTATGGCTTCACGTGGTGGCAGACTTCTGGGTACTTATACTAATTTATATATGTATTTATGGAGGCGACAGGGCGGACCAGCAGCTCTGCTCTATTTCCCGAAAATTTGGATGTATAAAGGAAAGGTGCGCGGCCACGTGCGTGCGCACTGCTTTATACATCCAAATTTTTTTGTGCGTCGCACTTTTCTAAATTTGTCCATACGCCAAGGTTTAGTGTGACAACTGCGCACTCTTTTATGCATGAGACCCCTGGTCATTTTACAACAGACCAATCAATAATTAAACATTCCAATCCTTTCCAAGGCCATTCATGGTGCTTTACATGACAGAAATATAAACAAAAAACATTACAGAAGAAATAAAAAGTTGCAATCCAGACTAGAATTAATCAATGTTCCAGCTCTTCTAAAGCCACTCTGAACAGCCATAGTGTCTCTCTCTGTGTCTGAGCCCAGCTCCCTCCACATTCTGGGCTGGCTTATGGGAAATAACATCTGACCAAAGAAGTCCCTTTTCCACAAACAGGCCTGATTACCATTCTGCTTCAAGATGCAAAATGCATGAATAAAGACAGTGTGTGACATTTTGAATGCAACTGCTTCTGGATCTGTAAGGGTGGGTGGACCATTACAGACACAACATAGCAGTTTCTACTGGGCAGGAATTACTGCATTACTTTATAATTCAAATTATGTCTATTTATTGATTCATTCACAAATCGAAATTTATTAGAATTGGAAAAACGTTAGTTGAACTCAATCTAATGTAATAATACTTTATACTGAAGAAAAATAAAATATCATAATTCATATCATCCATGTACTTTCAAAGAGTTGCTGTGGATGGTGATGCTGTGGGCAGGAAGGATCTGCTAGAAGTCAGTTAGCTGTTAGCTGAATCTAACAGCTCAGAATCCATGCAGCAGAGGAGATACTCCACAGTAACATATCCTGGATGATTCCATCAGTTCTTGGCATGAACTGCTAATCCACCTCATTTGCTTTTGCTGCTCCTCTTTAAATCTGTCTGTTTGCTTAGAAAGCAGAGCAGAGACACGTCACTGTGATCGATGGAACGGATGGTTTCAATCAGGGGTGCACCGATTGGAGCTTTCTGGCCGATTGACGATCTTTAAAAAAGCCTGACCTTCCGATTTTGATTCTGGCCAACACTGATTTTGTCTCAGTGCTGCTAAACATAGCAAGAAAGTCAGTGAATTGGCAACAGTGGGGTGACTATTGTTAACACAGCACGTGCAGACGTGAACTGGGGCGGGTCTGTCCATTAAACCTATTAAAATGTCCATTAAAATGCTAATCATCTGCTCCCAGTTGAAAAACAATACCTTGCTGCCATAGTTAGACAACATTCTAATTGTCCAAAAGTAAAAAAGCGCAGAATTTCTTTCATTAATTATTCCCTCAGCTTTGGATGCTGCTTCTGGATCTGTAAGGGTCCAGAAGCTTTGGATGCTGAGGGAATAACGAAGCAGAACTGCTCCAACATGCTGCCACCATGAGTGACATATTAATAGAATTAAATAGAATTCTCCAAATATAAAATGAATAATCACTCAACACATTCCTACGTCGTTGGGTAGGTAGAGGATTTTATCTCTCATCAAAAATGTATGATTATTAAAGCATTTTTTTCCCAAATTATTTAACCTATACGTTCACAAGGAAATATGTTTTAACCGCTTGCTGCTAAAAGCTAAAGGACATTTCCATCGTCTGCTATACATTGATGGTTAAACATTTCAGTGGTTTGTGTGCTGTTGCTGTGGAAACTGGTGCAGCCCTCAGAGCCAGTTCTCTAAAGAGGCCATGTAGACAGTTAGCTCCAATCAAAGGTTGCTATTGTATGGAACAACTCCTGGAGCTCTTTGCACATTACTGATTCAGAAACAGATCCAACTGGTTCGTCAAGAATTTCTCTCATCGCATCAGCCCATAAAATCTTAAAAAAAGAAAAGATGAGTGATAGTTGGGTTTCTGAGCCCTAAACTTTGAGGCGGTCCTGAAACACGGCAGCACTGGAAGAGAATGGCTTCTTGGATGATTGTTCTCAAATCTTTGGCTGCCGGTTTGAAGCTTTTTCACTATCAACACATTTCTTGTAATTATGTTATTTGCAATAATACACATATTGGTTCTGAGTATGATTTCAAGAGTGCTGCATCTCTCTAAAGGCCTTTTTAGAGTGTTTGATATTTCACAGTTAGTTAAATATTTCTTTATCTATTTTGCCAGAGGAAATTAAGCTACCAAGTAAATATGTACACCATAAAATCAGGCCTTGGTCTCCTTAGACTCCTCCTCGCTACACAAATACGCAATAAATGACAGGCTCAAATCCTGCCGGAATTAGTATCAATCTGGAAAATATACGTAAATTACCTGTGCACACATTCTATGTAAATATGTGGTTTGGAATCATTGATTAGCAGTAAGGCTCTGATCTGATCGGTACTGATCAATTAATCAGGCTTTAAAGCTTGGTACTTTTCTGCATGTAGAACTTCTAAAGCTCCCTCATTCAATCTGTAATGTATGCATTAGCTGGAACAAAGCTGCATTTAAAACAAACACATGAGACAGCAGTTCTGCCCACACCAGGGTTCAAAGAGAGGCTAATGTATACAAACACAAACTAGCAAAGTTAGGATAGGTTTCATATTTGCGTTCTCTTAAAAGTGATTTTATTCATACGTTTACCAAAACCAGCTTGTTTAGCTCACATCCCTCTGATTAGTCAGTGACCCAAACTCAAAACCTGACCTGGAAGATCTGGAGATGATGGTGAAAAGAAGGAATCTTCAGAAAATCTAGAAAATTCTGATCAACCCTGAGCATCCTCTTCATGGCAACAATAGCCTCTACAGTCAGAGGCTTCTTTAGATTCGCTGTAACACAGACCACTGCAGTCTGTGTTACCACAGTCATCAACAGTCTTGAAAATTGAAAATGAAGATTGGGTTTTATTACCGGCATGGATCTTGTTTCTCTCTCAAAGCTAGAAGTAAATTGGTAGCAGCAACGTTCCTGCCACTCCTGGATTATGAAGATGTTTCATATATGAATGCTTCGACCAAAGGCCTTCAAACATTGAATACTGGGTATCATTGTGCTTTAAGGTTTGTAACCGGCAGCAGACGTCTTACTCATCATTGTGAGTTGTATGCAAAAGCTGAATGGCCTCCTTTAAGCGTACAGAGAAACAATCACCTGATGATCCTCATTTATAAATCTCTACTTGGCTGGGCTCCCGCATACTTAAACTCTCTCTTACACAGTGATGGCATAGTTCCTTTGAAAAAGTAACTTTAATCAGATTACTGATTACTCCTTGAAAAAGTAACTTAGTTAGATTACTGATTACTTGATTTGGAAAGTAACTAAGTTACATTAAAAGTAACTTTTTAGTTACTTTCAGCAACTGCTAACAACAACGCTCCACCACCTGTGAAAGTTACATTGATCTTTGCCAATACTCAATTGTAAGTTATTTTATAATGGT